>JALBCR010000318.1:0-83849 GCA_030710515.1 Abscondita cerata
TCATTGTACTTCGTTCCAATTACGTATTACTAGACACACTTTCTTCCTTTTATGTACCTTAATCAAGGTCTCTGATAATAACAATATACACGTCACAAACAAAACAATACAAAGCAGATTGTGTAGAGGACCACTCAGTCTTGTTGATAGATGAAAAAAAGACGTAGATGGAGAAACTAAAGTAACAGCTAACCACCACCTACATTCATATTAGGTGCAAAATGTATAAAACCTTAAATTGAACTGCTGAGTGATTGCTACAAATAAACGCCCAAACAAGCAACCACAAGCTGAACTTCATACATACAAACCAAAAAGAAAAGATTTTATAATTGATTAAAATATACATCCGTTGGCTAAATTAAAAATAAAACTCAAACTGAACAAAAAAAAGACGCATTGTTGATAATGAACCTCAAAGCAACAAAGAAATATACTCTCGCTTAGACTCACACTTAACTCCCAAAAGTCCCAGTACTAAAGAAATCCTACAGTCTAGCAATGTCAGAAATTTGGTCACACAAAAATTCTGCAGAACATAAAGCTAATTACAGAACCTACTTGGAACATAAACAACTGCAACAGAAATTCTTTCCAGGGCTCAGACCACGACACTCAACCAGGAATAAATTACAACCAAGCACTGCAAAGTACGATTAAATCTAAATGATTCTCGAGCCTCCATCTGCCACCACAATATCAGTACAGCTCAAAAGTTCCAAATGAATACACTCCTTGAATCTCATCTCAGTACTAAAACCGCACTAGTAAATAGAAACAATTATTAAACGAACTACCGGGTGTCAACTTATATTTTCCATTTTAACTGCCTATAACTTCTAAGCGATTTAGGATCGGTTTTCACTGAAATGTTACATTTTGGTACAGTTTTCTTTGAATACATTTACATAAATCGTCAAAACACGACTTATGCTTGAACTGAACAAATTGATATTCTGTTGTGCATTTTTGATTTGTATCTCACTTGAAAATTTAATACTTGGTCATTCAACTAACCGATATTGAAAAACTTTGCATCGCTAGATAGACTACAAAAATATATACCAGGTATTTTATGAAAAAAATATAACAAAAAATTGTCAAATCTGACGTCCTCAAAGTCGATAGAAAAATTCAATGTATTCAAAGAAAACTTATACTAAAATATAATATTTCAATAAAATCACATGTTTCTATCCTAAACCGTTTAGAAGTTATTGGCAGTCAAAATAGGGAAAAATATAAGTGGGACACCCTCGGTATACACATTATGAGAAACCGAGTACAAGCTTAAAAACCTTCACACCCCACTGTTTCCATCGCAGACAATTGATTTTTGCCTTCAACCATACCAACAAACTCATTGATTTTTGACAAATGTTCGCGATTGAGGGGACTACAAATCAAAACACCAACAAATTGGAGTTCCAGGACTACTACCACTAAAGGATACAAACTGTTAGAAGTTATATCAACCAACAACTTAAAAGTATTTAACAACAAGGGAACCAACTTAACCTCTATAAACTACCAGATTTACTTAACTCTCTGTATCACGAAAAAGACTTATCTCAAAATCAATTGTAACTGAGGCATGTGTGGAACTCACTTCGTCACACACCAGTCCTTGTGACTATTCACATATGCAGTTGCAAAACTAAAAAAAACGTCTCCTTTTAGTTATATAACAGACTGAGATTATTGACAATATAAATTTAGATTAAATATTAACACAAGACATGCTCTTAGAGACCGAGTAGTCATTGAAACAAGCACCAAAGCACTCCTGATTGTTCGACAAACTCCCTGCTTTATTAAAAAGACCAACTGACAGAAAAAGTAAAACTACAAAGAGCTGTAAAAACTATTATACAAAGTGTAAATAGACGGCTACTCAAAAGATTTAACAATACAACATCAGATTCCGCAGCTGCAAAAAAGAGACAACACCAGGATGAGAACTGATCAACAAAAGCACTAATATTTGCTGAAGGTCTATCCACAGGATAATACATTTCGTGTGTCAGCACTAAAACGCGACAACTAGGAACCCCACGTCAAATGGCTTTTGCCAATAATAAAAACAAATTAGTTTAGAATGGAACAAACTATATACCATTCCGTCAGTCCTAAAAAGCACTGTGTTAAATGGCTAAGTTCTCAAAGAACTACCACAAAAAGAATTTAAAATTATAACAACAGTTTTCCTATCTGTAGAAAGTAGCACACATAACTATGATTTAAAACCGAAAAATTCTCAAGTGAAGTAACTTCCTACACGCTCACCAGCTTACTTCCAGTGTTTTCAAAAGTTTAAATAAAAATTTATTAAAACGATTAAACCCAATAACTTCCTAACCAATGATGTTAAAATTTAATTTTATCAAGGTTCCAGTGTTTTACCTTTTTAGCAGTAAATATACCTATAGTTAGTATAAATCAAAGTACTAAATCGTGTAGAAATAAATCTTTTTCTCAATATTCGCATTATAAAACAAAACTAAACTTTTTAGTTTTGCCAACGATCACCGATGTTGTTCCTCAAATGTATTTTAGCGTATCAAAATTAAACATTCCTTTTGATTTACGTTTAAGCGATCCTAATTTCAACATTCCATCTGAAGTCCATATGTTGTTAGGTTGTAAAGTGTTCTTTGATCTGATGTGTTCAGGTCAAATCAAACTCGGGAAAAACTTACCCATCTTACAAAAAATATTATTAGGGTGGATAGTGGCTGGATCAATTCCTATCATAAATCGAAAGCAATTTGATGTTTTGTTTTCACATTGTTCTTTAACTGAAAATTCATTAAAAGAGGATTTGCAAAAGTTTTGGTTTGGTTTGGTTTTGGTTTCCACGAGCTGCAAAAACTCAAGAAGAGCTTGACTGTGAAGAACATTTTGTTAAAAATACAACAAGGAACCAGAGTGAAAGATTTATTGTTAGATTGACTTTTTAAAGAAAGTTTTAAAGATTTAAGCGAATCCGAAAGATCCTCTCTATATTGTTTGTATTCAATCGAAAGACGATTAGCAAAAATTCTGACAATGCAAAGAATTAAGCAATTTTATGCAAGAATATCAACAACTTGGTCACATGTCTTAAATTTCACACGAGAAATTATTAAAACACCTGTTTATTATATACCACATCATTATGTAGAAAAAACACGACAGTTCAACCACTAAATTAAGAGTGGTTTTTGATGCAAGTTGCAAAACCAGCAACAACATATCATTAAATAACGTTTTAAAAGTAGGACGAACTATACAAAATAACTTGTTTTCTATTATAATTCAATTTAGGATGTATAATATTGCCTTAATCGGAGACTTGGAGAAAATGTATCTTCAAGATGAATGATATTAGATGAATGTAATTTGCAAAGAATTGTTTGGACAGATTTTCCAAATAAAGCAGTCAAGCATTTTTGTTTAAATACGTAACATATGGAACGGATTCAGCATCTTTTTTGGCAACTCAATGTTTATTAAAAATTGCCGATGACAATGTTTATAATTGACCAGAAGAGAGTAAAATAATACAAACTGATTTCTATGTTGACGACCTTCTCACGGGAGCGTCTTCTTAAATTAAAACAAACATTTCAAAAATCTTAATAAGTTATGGTTTTAATTTAAGAAAACTTCAATCTAACAAACAAAAGATTCTTAACACTAATGATCAAAATCCACAATTCCAAAAGTATTTAATTTCACACTGTTCTAATGTAAAAACACTGGGTGTTTCTTAGATACCAGATCTTGATTGTTTTGAATATAATTCGCAAACCATTTCTGTAGAGAACAAAAAGTAACAAAAGAACAATTTTGTCATTTGTCTCAAAAATATTTGATTCACTCGGCATATTAGGTCTATTATCAATCAGAGCTAAATGAATTATACAGAAACTATGGCAATTACATATAGAATAAGATGATAAAATTCTAGATGATTTAATGAGTGAATGGTTACAGTTACAAAGTGAACTTTTACATGTCGGTCAAATGCATGTACTACGTCACGTTTTAGTTACAGAACTAAAATTGTTTGAAATTCATGGATTTTCTGACCCAAGCGAAAAAGCTTACGTGTGTTGTATTTTTCTGCGCTCGGTTGATTCAAATATGTAATCATATTGAAAGTCACTTTGTGTGTCAAACAAACAAAGTAAGTCCATTGAAAAGTTGTCGTTACCAAGACTTGAATTATTATAACTGTTTAAAACCTAATTTTGCAAGAAATAGTTTAAACTGCCCAACTTTTGTAATTTTTGTGACCTTGCATCTTTTACCGTTTTCAAGATTTCCATGCTGTTCATTCTTACCTTGGATACAGTGTATAGTGTTAAAAACAAAACAATTACAGTTTAGAAACAACTGAAAGAAAAAACAAATAATTCAAAAAACGCAATATTATATATTGGTATGAAATTTATAATAGTGAGCTTAGGTTTTGTCAGTGTTCATCGGTAACTGGTATATTTCGGTTAGCGATAAAGTATTTACAATGTTAGTTATTCAACCGAATAAAGAATGGAATATCATGAATTATAAAATTAAAAATAAACAAGAAACATCCATGAAATTTTTTTATAAAAAACCTATACGAAAAGTTTGGACGCCGCCGCCACCTTATCTCGAACCGAAAATAAAGAATCTTCTGATGTGTCGTTGCGGCATTAAATAAAACTTTTACAACAACACAAATAACGTGCACGATTTTGTTGCAAAACTACTTGAGCGCTTTAAAAGTTATATTACTAACACGAACTCAGTAAACTCTAAAGTGGTCAGTAAATAAAGTTGCACTTACGCTTATGCAATAAAATGTGGAAATGTAAATTCAAACTTTTTCCTATTTTTCGTGCACCACGTACCTGTACTTTCAGATGAATGGATATCTGGACACGCTTGATAACTTAATAGAAGCCTGCTATCTTCAGTAAGTGTCAATACTAGAAACGGGCGATCTGCATTCTCCATATCCCCTATTATACGCAAACGTGAAGGGTCCCCTGAAACGGACATGGAATTGAAGCTGCATTTTCACGAAACATTGAGTATAATAGAGCATCGCCCGTGATCGAACTACAAAGCGTTAGTAAAGATTCCTTCCCGTAGCAATAAGCTGAAAAAAAAGAAAATCGTGAATTTAGTAAGTCAAAATTGCACATAAAAACAAATGTTGGCCATATCATTTACCTAGTTTGACGTGCACATAATACATTTATTTTATTTACTACCATGTCGTGAATGTAAAGTGAATAACAGATGGTATAAATACACTCTGACGTACAAGTTTCTTTGAAAGTCACTAAAAAATACATAACATATAGGATTCAGAGAGATAATAAATTGAAAATGCCTAATAACTTTCAAATAATGATGACAGTTGTTGTTATTATTTTTAATTATTACTGAAAGAAAAATATCCTAAAGCTTTAAACAAATAAAAAAAGATTGTTACCAAACTTCTAATTTTACCACCTTTTTGAAAGAATCCATGTAGATAATTTTTACAGTTAGATTTTACATTTTTCAATAGAAACCCATCAATTTCTTTATTTCTGTTCGATGGAGGTTTAGTTTAGATTTTACTAGACTAGTAGGCTGTGAAAATGAAAGATGCAATGTCATTTTTACTCAAATAAAAGAATTTATCAATAGAAGGCTTTTTCATTTAAGGTTTCAAAAATACGACATAGCCGACAAGCAATAATATTTGTTTATTAATATCTTCGGTTAGAAAAAGACAGAAATTTCATCGTCTATCGAACTATATAAATGAAACTATAGCGTCCCATTTAAATAGCGCCTCTAGCTGATGCGGTAAGAGTGATTCAGACAAAGTTTTTTGCAAATAATTTAGTAGAAAAGATCTTTTGAAGAAGAATTATTGGCATTTGCAAAAAAAATGTTTGACTTTCCCCACCACTTTATTTCATGGAAACAGATCAAAATACCTCAATCAAAAGAAATTGCAAATTTTATAACAATCCGAATGGCGTTATTTGAAATATCTCTTAATTGCATTTTCTTAAAAAAAACCCTTTTTGATTGGGTAAGAGAATGGCGCCACCTGGCGGCCATTTTGAACTCGAAAATAATTTCCAGTAATTTTGCTTGGCTTTTTACCAATAATTTTTTCTGCAGGACTAATGGTTACCAAGATGTGGCCTTAGTTGGTCACCCTGTACATGTATATATACAGGATGGCTTACCAAAAACGAAACAAACCATTTTAGAACTATCTTACACTTTTGTTTTGGGGGAGACACCTTCCTAAAGCAAAGTTAACCCCGAAATATCAATGGCCCCGGACAGTACCTTATATAAAAGCTCTTGTAATTCTCTGTACAGTTATATTAATCTTATTTTGGTCAGCCTATTTTTGAAAATATCAAATTTACCCTGACAACTGAACAGGGTGCTCCGACAGTCTATATCTCAAAAATCTCAGGCAAATGCAAAAATTGCTGAACTAGTTGGTAAGATCAATTTAGGTTTAAAGTGGACTTCTCGAATAGAAGAAATTACTCTGTAGATGCTAACAAGGGCAACCCCTGTCTTAAAAATGTTAAGTGGAATGGGGGTGGGTGACACCTCATATGTAAGATTTTGTTTAATCCTTTGCAATCACAGACATTATGTGCTAATCAAACTTAATGCTGGGGTTAAAGAAAGAAAGGATTCCGAGGGTTTTTTTTCTCCAAAAAAACGGTCTGTTTTGTTTTCGGTGGGCTATCTATTTCTCTTTCTAGTTCTCGGTGTTTGTTTGCAATTGTACAATAATTTTTTGCAATTTTACACCATTATTTACAGCTAATGCTTAGTTGGCTTGAATCCTCAAAGAATTGATTTTTTGAAACTGCGTATACAAACTCTATTGATAAATAATGAAGATTAAGCCGTACATCAACAGAAACTCAGTTCCGTTTATAGCACTAACAAAATATTTTTTTAGGTAAAAACTAAGAAACCAAACTAAAGAAAATAATTTTCAAAGACGTTTACACTTTGACACCAGCTGCAAACATTTATTTATTTATGATGATTATAATAACAATATGAAGAAAAATTTTTTCGAAACTATAAACCTAATTGTTTCCATTATTTGGCCAAAACATGGAAAAAGTGCTTCATTTTGTATAAGAAATTAATGTTGATTCCGGGCAAAAGCGTAAGAGTACAATAATCATAAATAAACATAAAAATCTGTAGAGCAGTTGTCTGGGAGCTTAATTTACACAATCAACTAAATTTGTAAGTAAACCAATTTACTAATAAACACACGTAAGTATTAAAAATTAATCTTTTTGTTGTACCAGTGTTTTAATAAAAATTACTATAGTAACATTTACTAAGTAAAATAGCTATTTAGCGTTGTGTGCTGTGTTGTAGTGTTTGCTACTTTACCAGCCAATTGTAAAGATGCCTCAAGGTACGTTGTTGGTTGCGTGTAAGTGTAGGTAGCGCCCGGAACTAATATTCTTCCGTTTATCAAGAAAAATCGTCATGACATCGGGTCTTTTTCTATAATATTGTGAAACTCTAACTGGCAAGTAGCTGTACGGCTCTTTTAAATTAAGTTATAAAATGAGTGTGCCGGTATATTATTCCCAGAACTTTTCATGCAATATAAACCGTGAGTTTCCGATCCAAATCGGCAAGTGTGCATTGCGCCTGTATCAGAACCCTATCTCAATGCAACGGTGGCAATTCTGAAAGAGTTCCTATTGACGTAACCAACCACCACTTTAGGGTTTCAAGGAGGCAAGAAATCACGAAGAGAATTAAATGTTAAATATGCGTCAGGATACCATAACTAAATTTTTAAGATTTGAGTCCGTCAGAATAACCAAAAATACATCTCATCTTGAATTCAATACATCAAGTTTATTTATTCGTATGGTACATTATTTTTCATTGCTGTATTGTGATGTATGGTGCCACGAAGATCAATCAGTATAAACCTGTATAGTGTGGAGACAAAACATTTGATGAGTGTAATGACGCCCGACAGAAACGTTGGGTTTACCAAATCTTTAACTTTTCGGATACCTAGTTTGCTTAATCTGTTAGGAGCTTCCTCAAAGTGCGCTTACTCTTTGATGTTTGTAATGAATTGGGGGCTCTCTTATTTTCCTATCAATGACATGTAATACGTCACAGGTACACGCCATGTAAGGCTGGGCAAATAAAATACTTTGGCAAAATTAAATGAGATTTCTAATAACCGACCTAAATTTATTTTAAGAAAGTAATTAAAATATTTCATGTAAATAAAATTTCATTTAGTAGCAATGAAAACTTTATAGGCGTATAAATTAGTATAGTATTGTTTATGAATTCATATCAGTTTTGATAAAAGGAATGTTAAGACACAAAGTCTGTATACGTAATAAAATGTGCAAATTTAATTTGGAGACTTAGAGGTGCCGGAAGATGATAAAATTATTAACGCCATTTTTAATGTACGGTTGCATTTATACATATTACAAGTGACTTACAATTATAATTAACAATTTGTTCTACATATAATTTGAGTAAAAAATCACATATTATAAATAACTTTATGCTTAAATTCTATGAAAATAATAATATCTAGGTTTGAATCACAAAACTTAAATCAAATGTAAGTTAATGAGATTGTTTGTTTTTTGACTAATTGGTGAATGATAACCCTAAACCAAAAGTAATAATTATGTAATTTATAACACTTGTTTTCATAGTTCTGGTCATATACGTTCAGTGTTTGTTTGTCCATCATCTATTTATTTATATACCGTGTCCCAGGGAGAATGCAACATAGGATTTTTATTAAGGCAAAATATAGAACGAAATCTACTTGTGCTATGACATTTTTCACAGTCGCGATACGACGTGGCCATGTAAGTGTCAGTTAAAGTAAGAAAGAGCGGTTTGTGTGTAACAGATTGTCATGTCTACCACAACTGTAATTTTCCTTTTGACATTTTTTAACCTAAAATTGATTATTTTGTTTTTTGCCAAAAATTTTAATTGTTTAGTCGCTTTGATCTGATCGCTTTCTCAAGTAAGTACAACTAATCCTTTTACATAATTACGCATAATTACTTTTTGTAAATTAATTTTAGGTTATAAAACAAAAAGTACATTGTGGTGCTTAGTATTATAAAGAATATTAAGCTGATTTAAGATGCAGTTATATCAATATGATTAAAGTGCCTATGAAAGTATAATTATGTAAACGGATTTAGGTTTCATTATATACAGCATGTTAAGAACTTCACGATATAAGACCGATACTTGTGTAAAACACGATGAAGGAAGAAAGTTTTATAGGCAAGGAATATTATTATTTTAGTACTTACCTAAAAAGTGATTTAACTAGAATATTATTTAGGAGTCTTACAAGCTAAATGTAGGTAAACAAAAATGTTGTGATTATTTGAGAATGCCAAAATAGTAAACAGCTTTGAATGTTTGAACCTCGGTTTGAACTCACAAAAAGAATAAAGTTTTGTATTTTAAATTATTTTCTTTTGTTTCATAATCTCTGCAAATGCACATATAAGAGATCTATGCACACAATCGCCGAACCTTTGTAAAATAAATTTAAATTATGTTTATTAATAAAATTGATTTTCTTTGAAAGTTGTGTAAAATTCTTTTTGTGATTTTGCTGGCAGGTCCTGAAAAGTACCATTTCGGTTTTGGGTAGGTGTGCTGAAGTGAAAGCTACATTTGATTTAAGCAGCAACTGCTTATATTAAATGCTCGAACTGCTGTCCATTTAATGCTAAACAATGCCCTAATCGATTATAAAAATTGGCGTTGCACATTAGAGATTACGTTTGCCGGAACATTAAAGCAAACTTCTACAATTCTGTCCTTTAATGACTCGACAGTGATGTGTGGTCGATCTGAAATACACTTTAGAGGCAATGTATAACCATAAGAAAAAGTCATTAGGAGACAAATCTAAGGATCTCGGTGGCCAACATTTCACCACTTCTTCCAATCCAAGTTCTGGGCAACGGATCATTTAAAAGGCCTTTTACCAGATTAGTACTATGAGCTGGACACCTATCGTGCTAATACTCAAACAACAGTATCCTCTTCAGCAACTTGCTGTAATGCTGGGTGAAGCATGCTCAATTAATAGGTCACGGTACTTAACATCAGTAAGTGTACCCTCAATAAAAAAGGACCTATTACGGTTGGAAAATAAGCCCAAACATTTACTGATTGGGGATATTGGGTGTGAGCTGGTATAAACAGATGAGGGTTTTCTGGGCTCCAAAAATGGTAATTTTGAATGTTTGGTGTTCCATTTAATGTAAAAGTGCATTCATCAGTAAAACACAGATTTTTAATAAAGTTATCGTCATTATTAGATTTTTTCCATTAAAATTTCACAAAATTCTTGTCTTTTTTTCAGCATCCGTTCTGAAAAAGCTCTTGATGTTGAGAATTTTAGGTAGGACTTATACTTGTGTTTCTTTAGTATTCTATGTATACAACTTTTAATTAGACCGCAGTCAACACTGGGTTGTCAAACACTTATGATCGGATTATGCTGAACTGCTGCTAGTAGATCAATCTGGTCGTTGTTGTTGTTAGGCCTGACAAGCTGCACCAGCTTTGGCCGTTTGTAAACACTGCCAATATACTCTTGAAATACTCGCATGACTGTACTAGCACTTAGAAACGGTCGATCTTGAAAAAGTGCAGCAAATAATGCTAAACACTTTCTATAGCTTTCACCACTGCATACCCATTTAACCATTTGAACTTTTTCAGCAGTTGTATACACACTCATTATTGCGAAAGTTATAAAGTAGCGCTCATAATTCAAATTTAAGTTGGTTGTTGCAACTTCAGAGCAATCAAAATGACACATACCGACGTCGCATTGGTTGAAAATTTCAAAGCACTAGTAGATCCATTCTATATTTTGCCTTAATTAAGTCCTATGTTGCGTTCTCCATGGGACACACGGTATATGTACTAATGTGTGTTTTTATTTGACAATAAACAGTAGTTTAGTTTAAAGTACTCACTTTGAGTACGAAACGTCCTAAACTCATAGAATAGTTTTGTTTACTGAGCAACAATAAAAGTAAATCTATCTTTTTTTATTGTAAATACATTCGGCAAGTATAAACTTTTTTCATCAAAATAATATTATATTCTTTGACATACCCCCCACCGTTTCACTTTTGAACACAAAAGAAAAAGCCAAACTAATTAGTACCAAATCCCTAAATCTAGCAGTCTTTTTCATGACCGAATCTCGAAACAACTTTCTCCTCTACTTGTTCCCTGCTTCGGCTTCACATCTTGTTCTTCAGTGGTATCCAATGGTCGGTTTTTATTGACTATAGCCACCTCCAATGGGTATACTCGTTAAACCGCTTGGGTGTACACGCATACTTTTGTTTTTAATGTAACTGTTTGTATTATGCCATCAACTTCTAAAAAATTCCAGCAAGCGGAAAAGAATTTGTTTTTTTTCTCCTGTTCCACCATGACAAGATCTCCGACTTTTACTTGACCACTGGTTTTTTTCTGACGGTTATGCACAAGAGCACCCAGGTACTCATTCCGAATAAATAATTTTTAAAGTGCTTGTTTACGATATAAGTGGACTGTTTAATTATATTATTAATAAAACGAATAATTTGATTCTACCCGATTTTCTTCTCGGCCCCACAAACACTAGCCCTGAGATTTAAGGGGGAACTGTGGATAGTAATAAGGAAAAGGGACTCCTTAATTCTAGTTTTGAATAATTAATAATCACGGCGCGATACACGTAGTTTCGATTCAAAATTTGCACTACAATTGACTTATCCTTATCTAGTATATACATATATTAATTAAAAATAAATAGAAACCTTTTAAACATGCTATCTAACGACTAAATGAAATAAAATGGAAGTTTCCTACTGCCGATTGTTTCCAAGCGCGGCAGCTCAAATTAGGGTAAAATAAATCAAATTAGCGTAAACAGTGCTCGAGTACCTTCTGTCCCTTCTTGTACTCCTCCCTAAATTGATATTGAGTCCAATTTAATAATTGCGGGGTTCCTTCCGTTTTGATGCCGCAATGTAACATTTTAGGGATGAACGGTGTCAAATCCGTTGGGTCATCTAAGAAGTAAGTAAGTGATATTGGGTTGATTACACTTTTGCGTTTAAATAAAATTGTCTGTATTTTCTCAAAATGAACTAGAGTCGTCTGTAGCAGTCACACCAAAAATTTCTTCACCATCCCTACTTTCTTTCATACCATCCAGCTTACCAAAGCGCTGCCGGTGGTAGAGCTTCTAGTCCATTGGCACCTTTTTTTAAGAATTCGTTGCGTGTTCCCGTTACCAGAATAGATAATGGCTGGACACTTCCTTCGAGCGACGAACCTCTTTATTGCTGCAACCAGGTTCGGTGTAGACAACGACGTGACCAGTTCTAAGTGCACAGCACGATACACAACACATGCGAAGACAACAAACCAATACTTCAGCTCATCCTTAAAGTTCAACGGTTCTCCCTTTTAACTTTTTTGCTTACATTGTCTGTTCCATTAAGAAGATTAAAATGAAACGAATCTTCCCCGACGTCTGACAGTCAAATTTTACGTCTTAATAGGTTTATCAACCATGGCCCTTCCGGTATCCGGAGGAACACTTCTACAAATTTTATCTTGACTCAGCATTTCCATATTAATGGAAAAGTGATTGTTAATTGCTGTAACTGTGACTTTATAAACACCATGCTTTTGTTTCTTTAATGTAGAACGACCAAGCAAATTATGTTCTAATTGAGTTCTTTCCCTTCTAAGCCAAACTCAACAAATTTAGAGTTTTGTTGGTAATGTAATTTCTGTGCGACCCGGAATCCACAATTGCAAGCACTATAAGATTGACGTTGTTACCCTTCAGCTTCATTAGTAACGTTGGTAGAAAGAATTTCCTATAATGTAGTTTGTCAAGTTCACATCCTTTTCAGTCCCCTTATTTCCACCAGAACTTCTCGGGAAATGACGACGGGAGCAATTTCTGTGTACTATGGCACTTTATTTGCAGATGTCTAGGTATGAGGCAAATAAAACAAAATTTTCTTTTGATCATAATATCTCGTTTCTGTTCGTATGTCATACTTTGTGCATTGTTACAATTTTCACTTAGATGATTTTCTTAAAAAAAATGCAGAACCTGTTAGATGAGTTGTTGACCAAGTCCATAGCGGTGTGTTGGTTTCTCGACCATTCCCTTTTCTTCGTTTCGCTGTTCTTTGATAGTATTGAAACCCTATTTTGCAACAAAAAATTCCATCGACCGAGTCAGCTTGTCTCATTTTAATTTTTACAAAGCACTTGACTTTGTAGGGGTTCCCAGGTAACCAAAATCTCTTCAAGAAAGCATGATTCTAACAGTGGGTATAACATTTCCCTATATTTGTCACGAAATTATGCCCATGGTCTCCAAAGTTCTCAAGCGTGTCTCCAATTTATCGTAAAAGTGAAACGATTGACACTTTCTCTTTCCACGATTATTAAGCTACCCAAATCGAGTTTACTCCAGCACTTTGTCGTAATTTTCTCTGCTTGGAGGAAAACTGTCAACTACTTCGTGCTGATGATTTCTCCGCGGTAGCATAGAAAAAGGTACTAAAGTTTCTGTTCCCGTGATTCGTCATCGTTAACAATACGAAACTGACTCCAAATAGAAGTTAATCTACTTGCGGGAAACGCCATTGAACTTTTTCCACTTTAGTTCGGGAAACCGGTATTTTCTTTTTAATCGCCAGGTGAGTTGGATTCACTTGTTTTTCTAGAAGTCATGCTCGAGTTTTTTGTATTTAATTTCGTGAACTTCTCTTCCAATTCCGTTACTCGATCCTAGTACCCCGTCACCTTGTCATATTTTTTTAGCGAGGTCGTTCTTTCGATGCTCCCCAGTTCACTTCAGATGATGTGGTCTAATCCCGTTAACTTTTGTGTCTGAGTCAGCACTCTCTTGTAAATAATTTCCGCACTCAAGTTAAATCAACAGCAGCACTTGAAATTTCCATATTAAACTCGTTATAAACCTTCGTACATTAACTTGTGGTACGTAACAACCTCGTAGTGTTCATTGTGAATTAACGTTTACCCTTTCTGCGATTTTCCAAAGAGATAAATAATCTTACCGACTGCGCCAAATATTAGAAATCGCGATAAATTACTAAATTAGACAAATTAATTCAATGGCACACGAGAACGTAAATTTATTCTTGTTTTTTGTCATCAACTTTCGCATTTATTTTACATCACAAAAATATAGGATTACGTTCCCGTGTGTCATTAAATTAATTTGTTTAATTTAGTAATTTATCGCGATTTGTATTCATGTTTCACTTATAATAAAAATTCAATAATTTGTTTATTAATGTGATTTTTGTTAGTAATTAATTCAACAGTTCCCAAAACCAACAACACCCACCCAGGCCATGATTCATTATAAATTAAATTTTCAAATACAAAACAATTTCCAATTTTGATCAACGTAACAAACATCTCCTATTCAGTTAATTTGTATTGGAAAATACAGTTACAACACTAATAAATGCATTTAATTAAAATTTAAATTATAAAATTAGAAAAAAAATTCTACATGTACATTTAGCTCATACATTAAACAATGGGTAAAATTTAATACGTTACTATTTGGTGTTTATTGTTTATATTGAAACGCGTATTTAATTGATCGAGTTTATCTTTTCACTTCCTGCACAAAACATCAACTTATTATAAACAACAAGTAACAACATAAAATAAAACTTTTCTTCAAGTTTTGTTCGAGTTCTAAGTTGAAGCGTTTACATATTGTTTTACAGAAAGTTTATTATAAAACCAAGTAATAAAAATAAACAATCAAGCAAACTTCAACCACTTACAAAAGCTGTTAGCAATAAAAATTACAAAACAAAATATGTAAAAATCGCTATCGTAATGCGTAATGGAAATTTTTGATCGTTAAAAACTGCCGTATTTTAATGTTACGCAGTTTTAATGTAACATCGTTAGAGTGAAAGACTTTATTTTGGCATAAAATGTTTCGCATAAAATGGATTCACGGTAATTATAGCATTAATGTATACAGTTTTTAAACTCCGTTTCGTAACACATACTGGTAATGTGCTTTTGTTTTAATAATTTTAAAGCAGAAAGTTTTCATTGTCATAATTTATTGAATATATCACAGATAATAAAATAATTAATTTGCACCACGTTTACAGGACAGGAATGGTCATTTATGAAAAAATATAAATCAAATTTTGATTTATGACTGGAATTATAATAAAAATATTGTGCGGCTTGAAACATTTTTAATTGCTTTTTCTCATTAAAACCTAATAATTAAAAATATAAATAAAAATTATTTACGCTTTAAGCAAACCAATATTAGTATTTGTTTATGTTATTACTAGTTTTTAAAATAACTAATTATAATAGACAAATTTTTAGATAAATTAGAAATAATATACATTGGAAAATAACAAATCCAAATTTAATAATCAATGATCAAAACAAATTTTGACGATCTTACATTAAATTATCAAACAGAATTTTATGTCCTTAATATGTTTAATTAACTCCAGATTCAAACATTTTACACACCTAGATTATATTTTTAAACCAACCTTTATTACAAACCAATTTATGTTTTTCTAAATTTTCATGGAAACCAACTGTCATATTTAACGTTTGTAGAAAATATTTTTTTAATTCTGATGTGATGACTCACAATAATTTTTGAGTTGAAACTAGTAATAAATAATAAAATAAATACAAATATTGGATTGCTTAAAGCGTAAATAATTTATATATATATATATATATATATATATATATATATATATACATATATATATATATATATACATATGTATAAATAACTAATATAATAATGGATCCTATACTCATACATAAAAATATAAGCCTTTTCAAAAAATACATAAGTTGTGATGAAGTTTGCAGTGGTAATCGTTAATTAAAGACAAAGTTTTTGGGAAAATATAATGTACAAAAATTAATCCGCATTGGGTTCAACATTGCCATTGATCAGTATGTACAAGTATATATAATTCTGTATACAAGCTTTTTTAATAATGACGACAGATTTCTCTCTAAAGGATTATAATTTTATTAGTTAATTAATACAACAATAATAATATTTACCTAAAGGAAATAGGGTTTTAAATGTCATTACTTAGTTCAGATAAATTAAATTAAAAAAACAATAACTTGTCAAAATTGAAATAATACTAACTTATCAAACTTGAATAAAAATACAATTAAGAACAATTAAATAATAATCTAAAACTAAAAATGGTAACATTTTCCGATATTGTAAAAATTTAAAGGTACTTTACTCTTGAGTAAAATTCATATTTTTTGACAAACCTCGTATACGACTGAAAAATTGATATTTAATGATTGTATTTTAGATGCAGAAATTTTTATAAAGAATAACTTCTTTCCTAAAATTAATAATAAAAAGTTTTTCATATGATTCCAACTTAGGGGACATATTGTATACATTGTAAATGCGGTATATTGTATTTATTACAACGTACGGGTTTTTGAAACGCAACGGGTAATATATTTTTAAACCGATTCAGAAGTAATTTTTTGTATTAGGTCAATCTTTTAAATAATACAAAATGCTTACTTTACCGCACTGGTGTTGTAAAGTGCATACTGGTTAACTTAACTTCGGTAAAAAAGATATTAAGATGTTATAAATGTTAAGTTTTTTTATTCATTATAATGTTGTTTTAAAACATTATAGCACAGATAAATACAATTTACAGATAGACCATACAATAGGATATATTGGCAAGTTATCACAGATACACAAATTAACCTTTCCTTTAAAATATTTATTACGCCAAGTGTTGAAAATAGATACCTCTGTAGGTAAAAGCACGCCGAAGTTGGTACACTACTGCATAACAGATGGTACTGTCGTAAAACATTATTTTTATGAAACCACATTTAAATACAGGTATATTTTGTTGTCATGAATCATCATAAAGCGTTGATTGACGTTTCTTTGCATTTTTGCTCTTGTTTTCGTTCATGAAAAATTTGCATGGCTTTTTTATTTATGTTTTATTTTAAATCATTAGTTTAATACAATTTTACATTTACTTTTCTATTTGTAGATTATACCATTTGTCTCTGGCAAGATGCAACATAGGATTTGTACTATAAACAAAATTTGATTTGGTCTACTAATGCTATGAAAATTTCGAATTGTTGTATACCCTATACGTTACGGCATTTTGTTGATGTAAGAAAGAGAGAGCAAGTGTAGAATGTCTAATCTTCCTTCAAATGTAAATATTATTCTTTAAGTTTGTAAAAATAAGTATTTAGTATTTTGTGGTTTTACAAAAATTCTAATCAATGTTCAGTTGTTTTTATATTTTAATATAGCTATTGAAGCAAGCATAATGAAGTACTTTTGCATAAAAACCTGTTTGTATTGAATTTGAGGTTAAATTGTGTAAACTATTAGACATAATACTTGCATCTTGCAAGAATATGAAGGTACACTCATGAAATTTAAAACTTGGACACCATAATTTCTGTAAACAAAAGTTTGCACATTGTGAAGCGGGCTTAAGGGTATCATTTACAATTCTAACAGCAGGTAGTCTCAGCAGGGGTTATCTTATAGAAGGACTGTAGAATGAATCATTACACTAAGCACGTTTTAGAAAATAGGTAATTTACGTTGCTTACTTAATTTTTTCTTTAAAGAATATATTTGAAGGTATCGCTAATTAAACACCATAGCTCGATTAATTATCGAATCAAAATTTTGTTTAGGAAATGTTTACAAAATAAAATTAGAAATAATTTTGATTTGAAAAACGTCTACAAGCAATAACTTTTAAATTAAATCAAAAAACTAAACATGGTTATTTGGGTTGACTGATTATTTTTAAATAAATCTAACCTACTAATTATTGTAAGTTATTAAAAAAAATCATTAAACTCTCTATTCATAATATTTAGTCCTTACAAAATGTATATTTTATGACGTTTCATTTTTTTCTGTAGTTAATATAAAAAGTGAAAATAAAAACTAAGGCAATTCTTATTGTCAACGTATATATTTAGTTTTTTGACAAGAATTTATTACATAATTATAATTAAGATACCAAGTTAAGTTTAAAATTAAATGAAAACTTTTTTTTAAATAAAGGTATTACTATATAAATAAATATAAGAAATCAATAATGGGTGTGACCTCCATTATTATTGATACATTCTTGGAGGCGTCTGCTCATTGACGCTATCAAGGTATCAATATAATTAATATTAATCGTTTCCCATGCGGTATCAATGGCTGCAATTAGTGCATTACGGTTTACTGGTATAAAATTTGGCCCTTGTTGTCTTCGGATAACAGCAAGTATTCGAGCCCAAACATTTTCGACAATGTTAAAATCTGGGCTTTTTGCTGGCCAGGGTAACAGCTCCAAGTTATTTGCTTGTATCCAGTTGCGCACAACCTGCGAAGTATAGGGTCATCATATCCCGATAGTTAATTATCGAATGTTCCAAGAAAATATGTGTAAATAGTAAATGGAATCTACTAACGTAACGTTAAGTCTTTAATTATAGTTACATAACTCTCCTTTCATAAGATATAGTTCATATTAATATGCTTATTGTAAAGCTTCGTACACACCTGAACAACAAACCGAGGAACAAACAGAACAACGAACCGAACGGCAATCGGAACATTAATTTGGACCGTGCTACGTACGAATTTTAGAACAGATTCGCAAGTCCTGATTGTTCCACGAACGGTTTGCGGCGTTCCCGCAACTTGTCGGTTTTTCTCCGACATCAAAGAAAATGCGCGCGAATGCGTTTGCAGGTTTAGACGAATCTAAACAAAACGGCGAACAAACTTATGCGGGAGAATTAAATTATTTATTTTTTGTCCTCCCTTTTGTGGGTTTGTTGTGTTTTAGGTAATATTATGGAGTTGACAGAAGAAAATGTTTTAAATTAATCAGTGTTTAAGAATGCAAGAAAAAATGAAGTCCCTATTAGCATCATTTGGGCGGGAAATTTTCAAAATAATAAAAAAGTGAATTAAAATTATAATTTTTTACTCTTCTTTGTGCGTAAAAATTTGGTTGGCACTATCTTCTTGTTTTCCGCAATTTTCTTCTCAATAATAAATATATATGAACTGAAAACTACTGAAAATAATTATGGGAACAGCACAAACGTTCAGTTTGTTGTTTGGATTGTGGAAATCATAAAAGACCTTTTCGAAAGTTTATAAGTCCTCTATTGTAATCTTAATACTTGAAAGAAAATTCTGTCCATTAGCATTAGCATTAGCAGAAAATGGCTTTTACTTTATGAATAAGTTTCAATAACAATAGAATATCCTTGCTTGTTTAATTTACTTCCTTTGAGTCATATTGCTCTAAGGGTTGTTACATTGGTCATAAGAAGTATGTAATAAATAAACAATTACCTACTGTTTGAGAAGGTGTAGTGTGAACCAATAAATAAAGTAAAAATGTAAATTCCATTTTAGTTTAAAATTTCAAGTGTTGTGAAAATGCCACCTCATCTCGGTGCTGATTTGACAGCGCGGATTGTTTCGGAATTAGCGGCGGGCCGTAGCGTGCGTGAAATTTCACGTATGTTAGATATACCAAAAATCACGTAACAGAACAACAATTTACTACATACTCCAGGGCTATAGCAGATACACATTTTCCCGGATGCCGTATAACTGCACAAAAAAGATCAAAGGAGATGGGAATAAAGAAGTATAATGCTGCTGCGAACGAAAGTTCTCAGTAACAAAATATGAGACGTCGTCTGGAATTTGCAAGGCGATATGTGAACGAACCTTTGGAATTTTTGGAATCGAGTGATTTTTAGCGACGAAAAACGTTCAATAGCCGCAACAATAATCACATATGGTTATTTTTCTGTGAATGTGTGGGGTTGGGTTAGCGCGCGGGGTCCAGGAGTTTGTTGTGCTATCGATGGACGTCTTGATTCTGCTGCGTATTTAGATATTTTGGAAACTATTATGAAATCTTCAGTCGAAGTGTTTTATCCAGACGAAGATTATATTTTCCAACAATTTCTCCAAAAAATAGTTCGGGATCTGTTGAATTAACATTTTCATAATGTATTTTTGTTGTTAAAGGACAACGCCCCTATTCATACTTCGCGGGTTGTGCGCAATTGGATACGAGAAAATAACTTGGAGCTGTTACCCTGGCCAGCAAAAGCCCAGATTTTAACATTATCGAAAATGTTTGGGCTCGAATACTTGCTGTTATCCGAAGACAACAAGGGCCAAATTTTATACCAGTAAACCGTAATGCACTAATTGCAGCCATTGATACCGCATGGGAAACGATTAATATTAATTATATTGATACCTTGATAGCGTCAATGAGCAGACGCCTCCAAGAATGTATCAATAATAATGGAGGTCACACCCA
This sequence comes from Abscondita cerata, assembly GCA_030710515.1. Classification (NCBI taxonomy): domain Eukaryota; kingdom Metazoa; phylum Arthropoda; class Insecta; order Coleoptera; family Lampyridae; genus Abscondita; species Abscondita cerata. The sequence continues at coordinate 20,535 of JALBCR010000318.1, forward strand.
TTATTGATTTCTTATATTTATTTATATAGTAATAACTTTATTTAAAAAAAAAGTTTTCATTTAATTTTAAACTATAACTTGGTATCTTAATTATAATTATGTAATAAATTATTGTCAAAAAACTAAATATATACGTTGACAATAAGAATTGCCTTAGTTTTTATTTTCACTTTTTATATTAACTACAGAAAAAAATGAAACGTCATAAAATATACATTTTGTAAGGACTAAATATTATGAATAGAGAGTTTAATGATTTTTTTTAATAACTTACAATAATTAGTAGGTTAGATTTATTTAAAAATAAGTAATAATCAGTCAACCCAAATAACCATGTTTAGTTTTTTGATTTAATTTAAAAGTTATTGCTTGTAGACGTTTTTTAAATCAAAATTATTTCTAATTTTATTTTGTAAACATTTCCTAAACAAAATTTTGATTCGATAATTAATCGAGCTATGGTGTTTAATTAGCGATACCTTCAAATATATTCTTTAAAGAAAAAAATTAAGTAAGCAACGTAAATTACCTATTTTCTAAAACGTGCTTAGTGTAATGATTCATTCTACAGTCCTTCTATAAGATAACCCCTGCTGAGACTACCTGCTGTTAGAATTGTAAATGATACCCTTAAGCCCGCTTCACAATGTGCAAAACTTTTGTTTACAGAAATTGTGGTGTCCAAGTTTTAAATTTCATGAGTGTACTCTAAAGCTAACAGTTTATTTTAAATCAACACAGTTGTTATTATAGATTAGACAGATATTTCGATTAGTATGGACCGAGTTGTTTGTCTCACCACAGGTTTCTACCAACAAACAAAAGTTGGTGTTCTAAAGACTTTATTCGGAATCAGCAAAGTAAAGTATAACCTAGAATTAGATGTGTTATACATTCTTAGCTTCTTGATCGTAAACAATTTGAAACTCATGGGATTGATGAAGATTTTTAGAAAATGCCCGATTAAGGTTTTTAATGCTATGAATAATGAGAGTGTAAAGGTTTGTGATTTAAATTATTTAATTGGCTATTTCTCTTTTGACTTTCAATTTCAGGTTTTACTAGAATCAACAAACAAGATAACAAGATTATTATTTTAAAACCATCCAAGAACAATTGTAAGAAATGTTGTAATTTCAAATACGGTTTTTTATTAAAAGTGATTGTAGTTTTAAGTTTTAATTACATCGTATTAAAAATTCTTCTCTATAAATGTGTTAGTGGTCTTGAAAAGGACCGATTTGTTTGTGAATATGCAGAAGTGAAAGTTAATAGGTATTACATGCGAAGTGCTTGGCTTATAGCAACTGTTCAAAATGCTGTCCAGTTACTGTTAAACAATGCCGCAAATAGAAGTTTCGTTGCACATTTGCAATCATATTTGCTGGTATGTTGAATCAAACTTCCACAATTTTATCTTTTAAAGACTCAATTGTGTCGTGAGTTCTGTCGGTATAAACCTTCGGAGAAGTCGTTGGGAGACAAGCCTGGTGATCTTGGTGGCCAAGTAAGTTCCTCACCTCTTCCAATCCAGGTTCTAGGAAGTGCTTCATTCAAAAGTTGTTTTATTTGATTCGCATTATGTGCTAGACACCTATCATGCTGATACAAACTACATTTACATTGAACAAACATTCATCGATGAAACAAATATTTTTAACAAAATTCATATCATTATTACGTATCTCCATTAATGTTTCACAAAATTCTTGCCTTTTGTCAGCATCGGTTTATGCTTTTTAAAATTTTATGAACTCGACACCTATTTACACCACAGTTGATACTTAGTTGTCGAATACTAATATTAGAGTTAAATTGCACAACACGGAGTACATTGATTTCTTCATCGTTGTCTATCTTCTGGTTTTGTTGAACCCGCTTCGGACGCTTGTGTACACTGCGGTTTCTTTGCCGATCCGGAAAATGTGCAGCAAACAAAGCAGAAGTGTTTCTATAGCTTTCACCTCTGTATACCCCCTTAACCATTTGAACTTTCTCAGAGATTGTATACACACTCATTTTCAAAATTACATTAGAGAATATTACAACAAGGAACACGCAATAACATTTAATTGTAACGCATACGTCAATACGAAAATTTCATAGCCTTAGTGGATCAATCAAATTTTTTTCTATGGTGAAATTCCTATGTTGCGTTTTGCCAGAACACCCGGTATATGTAACGGCGAGTAAATCGTCCACCAAATTTTAACTCAACCTTCGAGGGAATTTCTACTTACACGACTCAATTCTTTGCAGGTGTTTCGAATCTAAATACAGTACAACTTAAAATCTTGACTAAAACCTTTATGTACCTATAATAATAATTCAGTGATCAGAAGAATTATTCTAATAGTATATTATACACCAAGGTTGTGAAGTCTGTCATTATTGCCTTAGCACCAGTTTAGGTGCGTAGGCAATAATGGACTTCACAACCATGGTGTATATACTATTTTTTCCACTACTAGCCAAATTTAAGCCAAAAATAAAAAATTAAGATTTTTCTTGTAAAAATCAAGTAGCACAGGAATGCAAATAAATCAAAAAGCATTAAAAGCTCCATATGTTGATAAACCAACTACAACTGATTTACTAAACACTTGTGTGGTATATTCCATCTTCATTTTCTGAAAATTATTCGGAGTAATATGTAAATTAGTTGATTTAGGAACCAATCGCAGCGGTTTAGATTTGTCTGACATGTAGAAGTTTTTAATGTCTTTCCAAGATGCTTTTTTGTTATTAAAGATTATATCGTATTTAATCAAGTTATTTTGCACCGACTTCAATAAATAGGAGACATTGAAGAAATAATAGATTTTCTTATCGTTTACGAGAAGGTATGGTTTTTCTGGTGATACATCTATTCTTTTAATTATGTTTAGAAAATTTTACTACTGCCCTAACGTTGGCACTGCATTGTAGTTGTAGCTTTTCTATGCAGTTTAATACTATCGACTTCAATTTGTCACCTTTGCATATAGTATTTAAAGATGTAGCACAAGGGTTGTTTAACTTTTTATATATAACTCTAACCATGATCACGTATGAGTTTGAGTTGGCAAAAATTTAAAACCTACTTTAAAATTAACATTTTGGGGCTCGTAAAATATAATTTTAGTAAAAATTGTTTGTATTCCTCTATTTATCTCCTGCTTCTTAGTAGTTTATTTTTTAAGTCCACTTCGGCTGTCACAAATTGTGCTCTGCTTTCGGGAAGTAATCGTTGGGAGATGTTAACTTTAATTGAAGTGCTCTCTTTTCACGTTGCAATTTAAGAATGTTCCTCCATAATTTTCTTTACCTAAGAGTATTTGAGATGCAACCTTGAGTAGTTTTGGTATAGCTAGAGATGTTAACGGGCATTTATTGTTTCGCCAATATACCTTGCATCATTTGAATATTGGGTTTCAGAAATTGACACTTGTAATTCCTTTAGGAATGGCAAGTGTTCGCCACATACCTACTCGTTAAGTTTTTTAGAGTCGACATTTTTATGCAACAGATCGGACCTTCCAGATTCTGTTAACCATTCAAAACACCTACAACCAAATGTTTGTAATTTACTTAAAATTTTTGATGTAACTTAACTCGCCTGGTTAAATCTCCTTTGGAAAACCTAAAAAACTGATTTTACCATCATATTTAATAAATAAATAAATTCAGGTTATGTATTTGCGGTTATGGGATGGGGGCGCAAATTTTAAACTAATGGCATTTTTTTATTCAAATAATTTTATTGTGTTAGGTAATTTTAAGCAGCAAATACGTTAGAGATAATCTCCTGGATATACAAAATTATGTTTCACTAATTTTTGTTAAACAACTATTCTTAGATTCTCATAAAATTTGAAATTGTCCATTATTAACCTAGGTCAACAATAGAAAAAATTATTAACCACTAATAGAGAAATTCAACTTCTCAGTTGGCTAAGAGACGCAATAATTGTCCACTTCACAGCTAGTAGTGGAAAAAATTAATTAAAACTATCTAATGTTAGTATAATATGTACCTAATAATAAATGCTAATTGACATGAAAACAATAATAAATTTTAAATTAGAGATTTTAATCACATAAATAAGGTAAACGATAATAATTTCACAAAGCAAACATTTTTAATAAATCAATTAATTTAATATTGGTATAAAATTAGGTAGAATTTTATACAAGCCAAAACAGGGTTGGCTGTTCGAATATAAACAAATTCTTAAAAATATAAAATAAACTTGTTTGAATAATTGTAATTAAATAATATGAAATAATTCTTTATGTTCTAAGAATTAATTGTTAAATAATACCTAAATGCAAGAGTTAATTGAACTAATACTAAATAGTTTTAATTAATTTCAAAATAATTCTTATGATGACTGTTTTATAATTACATATTTACAGGGTGTATCATGATAAGATTTCATTAAAAGTTTATGGGGAAGTAGTCCGAATTCAACTATAAAAATTGTCGTGACTAGGTTTCGACATAACCTTAACTGAAAAAAATTTTGGTTCTTTTTGGCGGATCCGGTTGTACTGTAACCATCAACTTGTTTTTCATTAGCCGTTTTCATTATTCATGTTTTTCTGAAAAGTCTCTTAAAAGCAAATTGTTTCTTGTGTTTTTAAATATGTGAGGTACGTCATCTGCTGCTAATACTTTTGTGTTTTTTAAAGTAAAAAAAGGTTTATCTGTTGTACACCCAACTGCTTAAAAGCAAGAGCATTTGGTGACCCTTGATCTTAAACTAAAATTTTAGGATATAATCCACATTACATAGTTTTTCTATGGCAATTTTTAATGTACTAACTAAGTTATTAGATGAAACAGCGGCATGAGATTTAAAATAACCAAATGGTAACTTCCAGTACAAACCATAAACATTAAAACTTTTTTAGCCACTTTCGTACTTCTTCCTAAAATTCCTAGATCTTCAAACTCTTCAATGAAATCCATGGCATTAGAATATTCCAATAAACTTTTGATGTTCATTTCATCAAAACAGACAACACACTACGTTTTTTGTGTAGTCATACCATAAACTTTTAGTCAAATTTGATGTAATAGGTACTAAACCCCGGTCTGAACTAAGATGAAGCAATCTATTGCCTAATACTGCTATTGCTAGGCAAAAATATACTTTGTTTTCTTAAAAATTTATATGTTGTATGGGATTTGTAATACAAAAAAATCTATTCCATCGTTTAACCATTTTGATTTTTTTTGATGTTGGAGCTGCATTCTTTAAGAGCACGTCGTTGTGGAAACGGAATGTTATTAATAATGCTAATATCATTAAAATGGGTAATCGCTTTATTTTTAATATTTTGTTTTTTAATTTAGAAATTTGTGAGTTTTTGTTTTTTATCATTTTGTTTTTAGTTTCTAATAAACGTCTTAATTTTTTTTCCTCGGAGAATCAATCTCGGATCCATAAAGGTTTCTTTTATTATGTTTTAATGATGACAATGGTAACAATGCTACATCAATTAACCAGTATTGGGTTTGTGGACTAACCGTAGGAGTTTCATTATCGTATGATTTTTTTAAATTCTCGTTTCGATTGAGAGGAGGAGATGAAGTTAGAAAAGTTGGTGTATAAACTTTCTTAGGAGTAATGACTTTTAAAACTATAGGTAAAAATTCGGATGATACATTTTGGGATTTGTACGGTAATGGCACGGAAAATGTAAGCAATCGTTTCTTGTCCGGTTTTGTGAATGCATCAGTTGTAAAGTGACATTTACAAACATAATGGTTTCTTAAAGTCTTTGGATCTAAAATTGCAAGTTTTGCGTTTCCTAAAAATTATATTTTTTAAATTATAATATTGTGCACAAAACGATCGCACATCGTTTAATATTGTTTTGTCACTTTTCTTATTTTATTGATGCTCAGAAGCCAATGATTGACGTCCGTGAAGTTAGTACCTCATTTCTCAAAATATTTTATTTTAAAATTTGTTACTGATGGTTCTTGCTTTGTACTACATTGCTCCAAAGTAACACTGTTTCAACTCAAATAGTTTCCGAATAAAAGAGAAAAACACGTTTTCCACTGAGACCCCTTTTTTCGAAAATCTAAAATTTTGATACTGTTAATGTAGAACAGCATCAAAATTTTCCATATTTAAAAAGTTCAAAAATTGTTCTCTTAATTTGTGACCTTAAACTTTAAATTATAGGTTTGTCTGTTTGGACAATGTTTAGAACCACTACAACAAATTACAAAAGTATCCAATTTTTTGTTATTAAAAGAAATGGGTACCAACTCAAACTTTTTTTTTGTGGGCTTATAGCTAGAGTTACAGATTTCTTCTTTTGCAACAATGTTTAGAACACTTAGAACAATGTAGAACAGAATCGAAATTTCTCATATTTAAAAATTGTTTTTTTAATTTGCAACTTTATAATTTAAATTATGAACTTGTAGACTTTTGGAACAACTAGAACAAAGCCTGTTCAAAAAGTAGTTTTTTTCTTTATTCAAAAACTATTTGTGTTGAAACATGTTACTCTGGAATAATGTAGTACAAAGTGATAACAATCAGTAACAACTTTTAAAATTAAATATTTTGAGAAAGAGGGTGCAAACTTCATGGACATTAATAGTTGCCCAAGAGTAATAATTAATCTCAAAATTAAATTTCACTTATTTAAAAGCAAAACCTTGAAACTTAAAGAAAAACATTTTTTAATGTAAGTATACTTGCCTTTTTCTGTCTTAGATTTTCTAAATTTACCTTTTAAAGGTCTATGTTCTTATCTTGACAAATGTAAAAATATTTATATTTTTAATATGAATAAACTATTATTAATAGTTAACACTAGTCGACACTAGGTGTCGCAAAACTTATTATTATAATTAATATTATTATTATTAATTCTAATTTGTTAAAAAAACTTTTAAAAACAATCATATACAACCTACGATATTGATACAATTTACAATACACCCGAATTAGTGATCCATTTTTGTAATTAGTTGTTGGAAATTGGTAAAATTTAAACCGGGATGACTTCTAGCTGATTTTCGACAGTTAATATATTGGCACATATTTCCACAGAAGTCATGATAAAAGTGTTCGCAAGCTAACTTATTATTTCGAAAATGATACTTTTTCTAATAACACTGAGATGTCAGAACTAACTAACATGTATAATGCACTAGTGGCATCTGATATAAGATACGGTGTGTGTTTCTAGGGAACATCATCAGCTGCTTCCCGAGTATTCATTTGCCAAAAAGAATTATTAAAATTATAGCTGGTGTGCCTAATACTCAGTCCTGTATGGAGCTTTTTAAAAATTTAAAAATTTTAACCCTGACGGAAATATATATTTTTGAAACGTGTAAATACATTTTTACTAATATCTTTAATCTCAAGGAAAATAGAGATTTATATAATTACAACTCCCGCCAAAGGAATTTATACAGAGTCCCTTTCAGAATATTTAAAATAGGACAAAATTGTCCATTGACAATTGGTATTAAAATATTTAACCATTTACCACAATACTTAAGATCTATTGAGAATTTTAATATATATTTTTAAAAAGACTGAATGATTATCTAGTCAATTTGTGTTTGTACAATATAAACGAATTTTATTATAAATGATTGTAAAGGCTTTAGTATTTTTATCTTTACCATGTGTAATGTAAATCAAATGTACTAATGTTTGTTAATGTATTTGACGTATTCTATACATGTATGTGTCGACAGGAAATAAAGAGCATATTATTAGTATTAGTAACTATAGTAACTGGACTTACAAGTCATATCTTCTATATAAATACTGCATCCTTAAATGTTCTTAAGTTTATTTACTTGTTAATAAATTCATTGTTATTTTTCTATACTATCTAATCTAATCACTAATGAAGAATCTGGCCCAGGACGTAAAAGTAATCAAAATGAACAACGAAATATCAATGAAGAAACAAAGAAGCTACAAGAGAAGATAAGATGTTTAAGAAAAGAACAAAAGGAATTCAACGAAGAAATAAAAGAACTAAAGGGAACAAATAAACAAGCTATGAAGGAAATTGAAGATCTGAAAAGGAAGTAGAGAGAGCAAATGAAAGAATGGAGAAAATAGAGGGAGAAAAGAGGAGAAAAACATAGTCATACAAGGACTAAGAGGGTCTTCAACAAACTTAAAAATGCTAAAGGAGGAAATAGAAAGATTTATAGAGAATGGATTGGGTGTGTCCCTAAAAGTGGAGATGGTTAGAAAAGTAAGAGAAGACGTGTGTCTGGTTGAACTGAATAGTAAAAATGATAAGAGAATGATAATGTAAGAATAAGCTAAGCGAAAAGTGTATATAAACGACGACCTAACGCAAAATGAAAGAAACATCCAAAATACAATTAGGAGACAAGCAAAGGAAGAAGCAGCAAAAGGAAAAACGGTCAAGGTGGGATACCAGAAGATAATATGCAATCAGGAGTTGTGGACCTGAAATGAGAAATTGGGTAAATTGGAAAAACACAACAACAAGCAAAACGATCAAGACTAAACAAGAGCAAAAAACTAATAAAGAAAACAAGGCAGGAAAAAAAAGCGACGACAAAAGTAATGGAAACAAGGACAAACGATTACTCATGGTATTGAATAGGAACATGGAATATCAGAAGCCTAAATGGTAAAGAGAGAAAGCTAATTCAGGAAACCAAGAGGAATAAAATGAAAGTAGTGGCGATCACAGAGACAAAGAGGATAAGAGTAAGAAAATTATTGATAGAAAATTACGGACTGTTATACAGTAGAATAAATAAACAAGAAAGAGCTGCGGTAGGAGTAGAGTGTTTGATAAGCCTGAAGTACCTAAATAAATTAGTAAAGTGGAAAACAGTGAGCAAAAGGACAATAAATGTAACCTTTGCAAGATGAAATCAAGAGAAGTAATAATGGCATATGGGCCAAGAGAAACTGATGCAAAGAAAGAAAAAGAACAATTCTAGCATGATTTACACATGCTGTACAAAGAATCTGACAACTCGACTATAATTCTGAGAGATTTTAACGCAAAAATTGTAAATGAAACTAAAGGGAGGCAGGGAGTAATGGAAAGGCACGGAGAGACTACCTGCAATACGAAAAGAGAGAAACTAATTGATTTCTGTATACAGAATGGTTAAGTAATTCAAAACTCTGTATATCAGCATAAGGACTACCACAAATTCACTACAGAAGAACCAGGAAGAAATGAAAAATCAATTATCGACTATATAATAACGGATGCAACTAATAGAAGAAAGATAAAGGAAGTGAGAGTGTTCAGGGGAACAGAAATATCATCAGACCACCATCTACTAATAGCAAAAATGGGAAACCAAAAAGAAAATAATGAAGATATACTATCGGAAAGCAAAAGACACAAAGAAATAAGAACTATTAAGACACACAGATTACAAGACCAACGAATAAGAGAGGAGTATACAGAGCAGATTAAGAAGGAAATACAAACTGTGGAAAAAGAGATAATAGAAATGAATATCGAAGAAATGTGAAAAAATTCAAAGATATCATCTACAAGGCAGGAACAAAGGCCTGCGGGCTAACTATAACTAGAGACAAAAAAGAAGAGAACAAGTTGGTGGAGTGAAGAAATCAAAGAAATCATTAAAATAAAAATAGAAAACGTGAAAAAATTATATACAAATTAAGAGCAATGAAGCGTACAAGAGATATAAGGAAGCAAGGAAAATAGTAAAGGATATGGTCAAAATAACTAAAGCCAAAGAATGGAAAGAATTTGGTACCAAGATAGAAAAAGATAAAAGGGGAGTCAAAAACTATTTTATAGGACCCTAAAGAGCATAAGAAATAAAGAAAGAAAAATTGGGACAAAGCAGGTTATGGACAGGGAGGGAAGAATACTAATAGAGGAGGACAAAATTATGGAAAAATAGAAGCAATATTTTCAGGATATGTTAGATAGCAAAGAAGTAACCGAGGAGAAAGCGGAAGAAGAAATACAAAATGTTGAGAAACTAGAAAAGGAGAGAGAGAAAAACAGGTGAACGAAACAAGCAATGTGATCAAGGTAGAAGATATTAAGAAGGCAGTAAGAAAACTAAGAAATCGCAAAGCTCCAGGAGTAAATGAAATAAAATCAGAATTATTGAAAGGAATGGGTAAAGAAAAATGGTGTTATTACATAGAATTATAAAGAAAACATGGTCAACACAAGCAGTACCTATGAAATGGAAAATTGCGGTGATAGTTCCTATTTTCAAGAAAGGTAATAAGAAGAACTATCCAAACTATAGAGGGATATCGCTATTATGCACAACGTGTAAAGTATATAAGATGATCTTGGAGGAAGGTTAAGAAAGGAAGTGGAAGAAATGTTTCATAAAGCACAAAGTGGTTTCAGGTCAGGTACTGCACTCAAGATCACATATTTACACTAAAAATATAATAGAGAAAATGCTACCGTATAAGAAAGAAATATATTTACGCTGAGTGGATATGGAAAAAACTTTTGATAAAGTGGGGAGAAAGAATATATGGGACATATTGGAGAAAAATGGTACAACAAACATCTGACAGAAGCTATAAAGACACTATACAGTAACATAGAGAACATAGTAAGAAGAATAATTTGGAAACCAAAAAATTTAGGACCACAAAAGGAGTGAGACAGGGTGGAAACTTGAGTTCACTGCTCTTTATCATTTTTATGAATGATATACTTAATCAAAAAAGTAAGCAGTAAAAGCAAGAAACTGACGGTAGGGTATTATAAAATGAAACCAGTGGAAGTGAGTGAATGCATGTTTGCAGACGATATTGCAATATTGACAGATACAGCAAAAATGTTACAATTTAACGTAGACCTATGGGTAAAAGAGTTAGACAAGCAAGGAATAAAAGTAAACATACACAAAATAAAGGTAATAGTGGTAAAAAATAACAATGGGCGAGAAATAAGCATAAAATAAATAATCAGAAAATAGAACAAGTAAAAAGTTTAAAGTACTTAAGAGTAACTGTTAAAAAACAAGAAATCAAGAAGAAGAAATAAATAATAGAATAACAGCAACAACAAAAGTTCTTCCATAGCATAAAAAGAATTTATTAACAAAGCCAAAAACAGCATTAAAACAAAAATATCAATTAATAAAACTATATACTGACTTCCAGAAAAATTGCAATATTTAGAAGTTGTCGAACGATTTTAATGAAATTTTCAGGAAACGTCTATTTTTATTAAACAAAGTGATGATTAAAATTTGAATAAAATATTATTGGTATGAGAGAGGCCGGACTTTCGCTAAGAGAAATTGCTCGTCGTGTAAACCGAAATGTTTCATCGGTATTGAGATGTTGGTTCAAATGGTCCGAGGAAAGGGTTCAACATCGTCGCCGTGAATCTGGACGTCCTCGAAGGACTACAGATTCCGAAGAACGTCGCTTAAGAGTTTTGGTCACAAGAGATAGATTTTCAATAACTCGATCAATAGCGTTGTCCTTTGTAAGACAAGGATAATTAAAGAGATGGTTTGTTCTACAATCTAGGATTTAAGAAGTAACTGTTGGTTAGATCAATAAGTCACTCAGAAAGACACCAAAACTAAATCATAAAAATCACTAAAAATGTAGAATCCTCTATTTAGTTTTTGTTTCTTATGGGTGTCTTACTGATCTAACTAACAGTTACTTCTTAAAATCCCTAGATTGGTAGAAACAAACCATCTCTTTTAATTATCCTTGTCTTACAAAGGACAACGCTATTGCAAATGATTGGATGAGAGGTACAGGACTTAGGATGTCAATGTCATCTGTTTATCGCCGGATAAGATTTTATGGGTTGCGTTCATATCGTCCATTTTTATGTCTTCCTCTTACACCACTTCACCGTCTACGCAGACTAGAGTGGGGCAACGAAAGGGTTAATTGGGCGCAAGAATAGCATCAAATTGTGTTTAGTGACGAGTCCTGATTTTGCTTGTGGTCTTACGATGGTCGTAGGAGGGTCAGACGGATGCGTGAAGAACGTAAAATTCCAATATTTTTTGTGGAACGCAACACAGCCCTCACTCAGGAGTTATGATATGGGGTGCAATATGTTATGGTAGCAGATCACCCTTGGTCTTTATTGACAGCAACCTTAACGCAGTTGGTTACATTGTTAATGTGCTACCTTCAATATCTTTTTTAGGAGCTGCAAAATCCCATTTTTCAGCAGGATAATGCGCGCTCTCATACGGCAAGGGCTACAACACGGTTTTTGAAGAGTCTACATTGCCGTCCTTCCACGGCCTGCTTGGTCGCCTGATTTGTCGCCAATTGAACATGTATGGGATATGATTGGTAATTTACACGATCTTCAACAACGGATTCCAGAAGCTTGAGATGATATACCACAAGCAGCTATAGATCACTTGATTGATGGCATGCCAAACCGTCTAGATGGGTGCAAAAAAAACTTTTTAAGCTTTTGTTCTTTTGTTTTTAAATTTTAATCATCACTTTGTTTAATAAAAATAGACGTTTCCTGAAAATTTCATTAAAATCGTTCAACAACTTCTAGGTCTTGCAATTTTTTTAGAAGTCAGTATAACTGCCGACGCTGCTATATTAAAGAAAAACCTGGGTACTAACAGAGAGACAATCCAAAAAGATACAAGTTTTAGAAATGAAGTATCTTAGAAAAGTAGCTAAAGTCACAACAATGGATAAAATAGAAAACGAAGAGATATGAAAAAGATTGAATACTGAAAGTGCCAGAAAGATCATTGAGAAGATCTAGTTAAGGTGGCAGGGGCACATGAAAAGACTGAGTGAAGAAAGACAAGTTAGAAAAGTATGGGAGGAAAAACCTATTGGGTAGTGAAAGAAAAGTATACCAAAGATGACGTAAGATGGAGAGGTGGCGAATATAATAAAGGCGAGAGGAATATCATAGAAGCAGGCTGAAACAACAGCAAGAGACAGGGTCAGATGGAGATTAATGATAAAATAATGAAAAAGCAAGCGAGAAAGTGGGAAATAAGTGTGTGTGAAAGATTGTCTAAGTGTACTTTATTAGTGAGAAGGTGATAAAATAAAGAAAGACATGGGGAGTAAACAAAGACAGAGACAAAGAAAAAATAAAAATAAAATAGGCTCAAAACAAATAATGTAATAATATACAGTAGAACTTCGTTAAGTCGAACCTCGATAAGTTCAAAACCTCCAAATCTCGAAAAATATTTTGTTCCTTCACTTCAAACACCAAAACCTTCATTATTCGAAATATTAACCCTCTATTAGTCGAAATAACAAGTGAGTTCCACCAAGCTATTTTGGTACATCTTTTTCCTCCAAAACTCAAAATATTAAAATGGACCTCGGTATCTCGAAAATGTTTTATTTTACAACTTCCCTATATTTCCAAGAAACATAAACATTAATAGTTTTCCGGCAATGTAAGTATATAATTGTTTCTTAGAAAACAATTTAGGAGTATACAATAAATTGGATTACCACGAATTTATGACTCACGTTAACACGTGTTTACTTGTTCAGTGCCAGGTGTTTAATTTTATTATGTAGTAGCTGTCCCGGCGCGCTTTGCTACACCAAATAAAATAATTGTTAGCAGTTATATGTTAGATCACTTAGGTATTCTGAATTTTTGACTTAATTTTTTTAAGTAATAAGTAAGAAAACACGTAAAAACAAATGAAATCAAAATATTTACAATTGATTGTGTGACATTCTGATTTAAAAAAAAAATTAAATAGTGCTATTAAATAATTTAAAGTCTATTGAGTGAATTAATTCTATTAAAATTGATTAAGAATTCAAAAACTTCGCATAAAACATAATAGAAATTGGATTTGATCAACGTCTCATTTATCTGATTTTAACCCATTTCCTCCCAAAGAGAAGCGTTAAAGCATCACTGATTTTCAAAAAATCATATCTCCGAAAGTACGAGGATGTATTGATATCTAGTTAGCCTAGACCAGTTCCTTGCATAAACAAAATATTGCGTTACCATAGCAACAAACAATAACTTATTAGAAGTGTCAGTGTAAAGTTTGACGTCAAAAAGTAAACCAGAGTCACGCAATAAATTAAATGAAAAAGATGTCCACCGAAATTGTGAAAATCGAAAAATTGGAGTATTGAGCCATCATCAAGTACCTGTATTTAAAAGGGTTAAGAGGTAAGCAGATTTACGAAGATATTATTAATACCCTTGGTGATCAATGTCCTTCGTATGCGACCGTCAAAAATTGGAATGCAAGCTTCAAAAGAGGTAAATTTTCCATTGAAGATGATGACCGATCAGGAAAGCCAGTTTCTGTGTCAGTCCCCGAAAATATCGATGCAGTTCATGACATGATTTTATCAGACCGTCGAATTGGGCTAAAACGGATATCTGAAGCACTGAATATTTTTAAGAACGCGTTCATCATATGGTTCACGTCAATTTGGACATGAGAAAAATTGCTGCAAAATGGATCCCCAAATGTTTGAATTTTGACCAAAAGCGTGCAAGGGTAGAAGCATCGCGTTCGATCTGTGCTCGATTTGAAAACGATGTAGACTTCTTAAACCGAATTGTTACTATGGATGAAACTTGGGTACATTTCTACGATCCAGAAACAAAGCAACAATCGATGGAATGGCGACACTCTGGTTCTCCAAGACCTAAGAAGTTTCGTGTCCAAAAATCTGCTGGAAAAGTTCTTGCTTCAGTTTTTGGGATTGCCATGGAGTAATCATGATTGATTTTTGGATAAGGGTAGAACAATAACTGGAGATTACTATTCGACATTACTGACCACTCTACGAGAAAATATTAAAGAGAAAAGACGCGGAAAGCTATCCAAAGGTGTTTTGTTTTTGCAGGACAACGCTCCTGCACACAAATCTCATGTTGCCATGCAAAAATTCGTGATTTAGGGTTTGAATTACTAGAACACCCCCTTATTCACCCGATTTGGCTCCGTCCGACTATCACCTCTTTCCTCAACTAAAAAAGTTTAAAAGGTCGTACATTTTCTTCCAACAAGGAGGTAATAGAAGCTGTGGAGGTCTGGTTTGCAAAGCAAGAAGAAACATTTTTTTGAAAGGTCTAGAGACGTTGCAGGTTCGTTGTAATAAATGTATCCAATTAAGAGGAGAATATGTTGAGTAATAAAATATTTTGACATTGAAATTTTGTTTGGTTCTGTAGTAGGCTAAGAATTTTTCAATATATCCTCGTATGCGTCTGATCGCAAATCGCAAAGGTACATCTTTTGGCTACCTTCACTTCATACATTTCGATGTCTTTAAAAACACGCACACCCACTGTGCGACAAAAAACGGCTAAAAAATCAAACGTTCGTTACCTATTCTTGATCGACCTGAAAAAGTGTGTAAAATTACATTCCAATCGGATTAACGGTTTAGGAAGAGTTCAAGGACAAACAAACACACACACATTCATTTTTATATATTAGATATTAGAAGATGCTTTTCAGAAGTAGTTTGATTCTACTGCATCAATTTGTGTAACAGTTTACAATAAAATTGTTAAAAGATGAGTGCTGTGAAACGTTAACTGAAAACATTGAGTCTTGCTGAAAAATTAGAAGTGCTCGAAGCTGTGAAGAGCTGTCACAAGAAGAAATATGTTGCTGAACAATTTGGTCTTCAATTGAGTACTCTGTCAACAATAATAAAAATGAATCAAGTATCATAAGAAAAATAAAAAACGGTCACAGTTTGTCCTGCAAAAAACAGGGCTTGGAGCAGTGTCGGAGCAAAAATGTCATTGTTAGGGGACCAATGTTACAAAAAAAAGCCGAAATATTCTCTAAATCATTGGAACTCGCTAATTTCATGGGCAAATAATTCAAAATAGACAAACTTGTTCTTAAAAAAGTTTGTGGGGAAAATGCAAGTGTCAACATTGAAACCTGTAACAAATGGAAAAGTAAATTGCAAGATTTGTTACATGGTTACAAACATGATAATATCTTTAATGCTGACAAAACGAGGCTGTTTTTCAAATGTCTTCCTAATAAGACTCTAACTTTTAAAATGGTAAGTGCCATGGTGCGAAACATGGCAAGGAACGTTTGACTAGTCTGCTAGCAGCAAACATTTTGGGCACAAACAAACTCTCACCACATTGATAACATCTGCAATTTTCAAAAATTGGGTCATAGTTATTCATAAGAAAATGGCAAAAGAAAAAAGATAAATCTTGTTATTTTTTGATAATTGTACAACCCATAATGACATTCCATAAATTAAAACTGTTAAAATCCAATATCTGCTTGTCAATACCACATCAAAATACAGCCTATGGATCAAGGTATCATTAAAAACTTCCAAGTCACTATATCCAAAAGAAGTTTTCAGGCTAATATGGAAGAAAAAAAAATTACTACAAATGTATTACAAGCCATGACAATGGTTGATAAAGCTTAGCGAAATATAACTGCGGCTACTAAATTGAGTTCTAGTTGTTTTGTATTAAAAAGATTGCGCCAATTATTGATGTAGAAGCAACAGTTTTATATTATCATTCACATATTGAGTCAGTATTACGATATGGTATTGTTTGCTGGGGCAATAGCTGTTCCGTCAATCGCTTATTTGTGTTTGTTGTATGTTTGGACTAAATTGGAACGAATCATGCTTCGAAGTTTTTAAGAAAAGTAAAATAATGACATTACCCAGTCTATACATATTCGAAATGTTATCGTTTGAATATGGTAATTACAGTAATCCAGCAAAAAGCCCAGATTTTAACATTATCGAAAATGTTTGGGCTCGAATACTTGCTGTTATCCGAAGACAACAAGGCCCAAATTTTATACCAGTAAACCGTAATGCACTAATTGCAGCCATTGATACCGCATGGGAAACGATTAATATTAATTATATTGATACCTTGATAGCGTCAATGAGCAGACGCCTCCAAGAATGTATCAATAATAATGGAGGTCACACCCATTATTGATTTCTTATATTTATTTATATAGTAATACCTTTATTAAAAAAAAGTTTTCATTTAATTTTAAACTATAACTTGGTATCTTAATTATAATTATGTAATAAATTCTTGTCAAAAACTAAATATATACGTTGACAATAAGAATTGCCTTAGTTTTTATTTTCACTTTTTATATTAACTACAAAAAAAATGAAACGTCATAAAATATACATTTTGTAAGGACTAAATATTATGAATAGAGAGTTTAATGATTTTTTTAATAACTTACAATAATTAGTAGGTTAGATTTATTTAAAAATAAGTAATAATCAGTCAACCCAAATAACCATGTTTAGTTTTTTGATTTAATTTAAAAGTTATTGCTTGTAGACGTTTTTAAATCAAAATTATTTCTAATTTTATTTTGTAAACATTTCCTAAACAAAATTTTGATTCGATAATTAATCGAGCTATGGTGTTTAATTAGCGATACCTTCAAATATATTCTTTAAAGAAAAAAATTAAGTAAGCAACGTAAATTACCTATTTTCTAAAACGTGTTTAGTGTAATGATTCATTCTACAGTCCTTCTATAAGATAACCCCTGCTGAGACTACCTGCTGTTAGAATTGTAAATGATACCCTTAAGCCCGCTTCACAATGTGCAAACTTTTGTTTACAGAAATTGTGGTGTCCAAGTTTTAAATTTCATGAGTGTACACTGTGGTTTTTTATCGTCGTCGATAGATGAAGCTGAAACCAAAGATATTACTTTTCATCTTCTGCAGATTGGAATACAGTGGTGACTAAATCAGGAATATCCTTTGATGACCTAATTACGTACGATGATGAAGTTGTGACCTCTGGGACATTATCTGACGACAAAATTATCGATTCAGTAGCTCAGATAACCGATACGCTCTATGCGTATTTTACAGAAATATAGAGCAAACCAACAACTCTAAAGAACAAGAATTTTCTGCTCTTTATACCTTAGATCTAAAGCAAAAAAAATTACTGAATTTTTTAACGCCATATTTGTTTATATGTATGTATTAAGGATGTTTTGAAATAATATTGATTTATAATAAACAAATATGTTTGTCACCTCAGCAACTTGAATTCTTATTTATTTTACATCTCTAACTCAAAATTTACAAGAATGTGTCTCAACTCTCGACTTCTATAAGTCGAATCAAAATCCCCCTAAGTCGAAATCCTACATAAGTCGAAATCTGTATAACTCGAATTTTTTGGCGTTCTTTGATGTTCCTAGTGTATTTGGAATAATTTAATTAATGAAGAATACATGAATTAATGTTTTATAGCGTATGTCATATTGTAAATTTTGTTGGAAAAATAAACTTTACTTTACATTTGAATTATATTTAAGCATTTGAATTCGTTGGAGGAACTCGTGCTTTTAAAAATCTTTTGAAGGAAATAATGAAACTCGTAAGTACGCTTAAAGTCTTATCGACACCAAGCGTCGAAAAAGGTGTTTACCTTGATGTTGTCATTCCGATAGACTCCTCCACTCTTTAGCAAGGTAAGTGAAAGATAAAATGCTATAAAAAGCCAACCACTAACGATTGCAATCAAATTGAAGACTCTTGTCAAATTTTTTATTTGGTAGATAAGTTTAATGTTTTACTTTCACAACTCTCCCAAATAGGTTTTTTATTGACTTTTCGTTAGTTAATTAGGTATTAATAAAACCAGAAATACATCATCTCCCCCGGAATGTAGAACGTCCCATAGATACAAGCAGTAGATTCTCTATACGTGTTAGTGTTTCTTTCAGTCACCGATAGATGGCGTTATGCGTTGGTTTTCCGGTTATATTTCATCAAAGATGGCTGCGCGTTGTAATACCCGAAATAATGTTACCACACGGCGGAACAAAGCAATAATTTAAAATAGATTTTTAAAAGTTTTTAATATTTTATTTGTACAAATATTACTAGGATATACTATTCAGTTTGTTTAAATTAGTCTTTGATTTTAAATTGATTGTTAGATGTGTAAATAAGAGGAAACTAAAATGTTATAATAATGTAACACGTATCGCCACTTATCGGCAACTTATGGTAAACGTTTTAAAAGTTCCTAGTTATGAATTTACTCAAGTAAAAACATACCTAATACTTCATTTAAGATTCACGTCCGGTAATGCTGAATTAACTAAGTACTTTATAAATCTGAGGTATGTTTAATTTTCAAGCTAGCCTCGAAGCATTATTATTGAATTTCCTCTTAGGTTACTATTTCTCCTCAAATTCGCATCTTAGTTTTGCCCTGTAATCAATTTTATTGACACGTATTATCCACGATTTTATTAATATTCCAATATTAGTCAAATTTGTTAATCGCACCCATAAAGACGAACTATTAGCTAAAATTCAGTTCTTAATTAAACACCTTCTTTTACCAGAACAGCATAGTTTTATAAAATGTAGATCTGTGGAAACTAATTTACTTGAATACACTAACTTTGTTAGTAATGCCATGGACAATGGTACTCAAGTCGATTCCATTTATACGGACTTCTCTAAAGCTTTCGACAAAATTAATCATGATCTTAAACGCAAATTGTTGAAAATAGGTATTAATGGGAATCTTTATCGCTGGTTTATTTCATATGTAGAAAATCGCAGTCAAGCAGTCGTTATAAATGGGTACTATTCTAATTACATACGCATACTGTATGGAGTGCCACAAGGATCACTTTAGAGCCTTTACTGTTTAACATTTATTTAAATATTTTAAATGATATTAGCAATAGTTTTATTCCCAGCAAAGTCTTGCTGTACTCAGATGACCTAAAAGTATTTTCCGCCAGATCTAACACCATAGACTCTCTGGTCTGCAAGATGATTTAAATCGACAGTGAAAAGGCCTAACTTTAAACTAAATGTAACACAATCACATTTACACATAAATGTAATTATGTTTATAGTAATTATAAACTACATAATCATACACTAACATAAAAGATTTAGGAATAGTTTTTGACTTCAAGCTTTTATTTCACTGCCATGTTGATAAAATTACTAATACCGCATTTCAGTCTTTAGGATTTAAATTTCGTATTATGCCTATGTACTCAGTAAATTAAATTATGCTTCATCTGTTTGCAACCCGCATTCAGTCTGAGATATAAGTACATTAATTTTGACTACTAATCTAATTCATCAAGATGAACAACTTTTCTATGTGTCATTGTTTAGAAATTTCAAGTTTGTTTTTAATTTTCTTCCCTATAAATTAACAAGTCCTTTATCAACTGTTTACATTAAAAATACCAACAATAGGCAACGTTTCCTAGCACCAAATAAGATATCTTTTGTTCTACTATTACTATTTTTAATTACAACAGTACATAGAGGACTCGTTAATTTATGGGCTGAAGGGGAATTAAAAACAAACTTAAGATTTCGAAAAAATAGCACATAGAAAAGTTGTTCATCTTGATGAGTTGGATTAGTGGTTAAAATTAATGTACTTATTTCTGAGACCAAATCAAAAAAGGACAAAAAGTTTTTCTTAAGTTTCTATGTTACTCATTTAGTGTTAACTTTACAAACTATATACTGGTTTGTGCTCACTTTAAATTTAGAAATGACATCTAAGTTTTATATAAAATTGTAAATAGTCTATATGATCACTTTAATTTCTTGTCTTCTATAGTACTTAATGTTTCTTCTCATAATACTTGTACCTACCAGCTGTTCTCACTACCTCTGACAAGAACAATCATATATCAATATTCGCCAATTCCTCGCCTATGTTCTACTTATACTCAAAATGTACCAATTGTAATTAATCTAGTTAATGCTGGTTTCGCATCATTTAGAAAAATTTTTTGAATATTGTGTAGATCTTTCTCTTTTCTTTTTCTTTCTCTTTTTTTTCTAACTTTTTTGCTTTTAGTATTACTAAGTATATTATATTTTTTGTGTTAAATATGTAATTGTAAATTTTGGTATATCCTGTATACAACTCCTTATTCAAATAAATAAAATAAATAAATGAACCCCTATAAACCATGCTCCCTTTACTATTGACCTACTTGAGATACATTTTATTCTATTAGCCAGTCAATAGAGCTAAAAAACTGTTTGTGAGAAAAAACTAATAGGAAGAGACATGTGCCAGCATATCAAGGACAATGCGTAGATTAATTTAAACATAAAGCTAACACGCGATTGTCATTAATTAATTTGTGATTAACAAATTAGTGCAAAAAAGTTTTTTCGTTCCTAGCTAAATACTAATAAACTAATGTTAATGGAGTAAAAAAAAGATTGTAGAGAATTAAAATACAAACAAAATGAGCGCATACACGACTCGATCGGTTTCTATTTTCCGAAAAAAAAACCAAAAAACTAGCAATTTTTTGTTTTTCGGTAAAAATTAATTAAGCTGCTATTTTTTGAGCTGCAGTGAACAGCTTCCGGGACATAATAGGTTTTGATAAATACTTTGTTTGTGCAAAAACCTGGAGCTGTCGGATGATTAATTTTTGTATCAATTTGAATTTATGTTAGCATTATTTTTGCCAAAGCCTGAATACTCGGGAGATCGTTTTTACGGTTTTTCTCGAAAAATAAAAATTTGATCGAGTAGTGTGTGTGCTCATTTTGTTGATATTTTAATTTTATACAACGTTTATTTTTACTCCATTAACATTGGTGTTACAATTAAATTACGGTAAACCACAAGAAAATTATGGTTTTATTCAACTAAGAAATACACGATGTTTTATATAACACGTTAACATTTGACAATTGTTTAAAATTGTTATTTCAAAGTTTACTACATTCACTCTTCCCCTTCTAAATTGATAGAGTCATTTTTAATGTTAAGGCTTATAACGACCTGGTGGTCGACGTTCTCGTACAGGTCGACCACTCACATAAGTCGTAAATTGTTTTCCAATTGCTGAATGAGACGTATTAAAAAGCTTGGTTGATCTTCTTGTAGGATATAAACGGAAGGATTGTCTATATTTTCAGTAGGGTCACTTTGACTATCGACAGGTGGATCTACTGGCGCGGGAGCCAAGTTTCTTTTGATACTGTGGTCTCTCTTCCATCTGAGAGACAAACGTAAGAGTACGTTGGATTCACTTGTGTTATTTCGGCTTCTTCTACTACGGGTCGTATTTTGAAATGCGGTTGTGTTTCTTCACCAGTACTAGTCCTGGTTTAAGCCAAGAAGGTACAGACACTTCGTTAGCAGTCCTTCTAGGATGCGTAAACATCTTTTTGTGGGGGAGTAGCGTTGATTGCAGTGCATAGTAGTGATGGTATTGTGTGAAAGGCACTATAAAGAACCTATTCCCACTCGGAGATTTGCAAATTTTTTAGAGAGTTCCATTAAAACGTTCAATTTGGCCGTTACCTTCTGGATTATGCGCAGTGGTACGACTGCAAGCTATTCCAAGTAATGTAAGAAATGTTTTGAGTTCTTCCATTCCAATTTTATCATTATTAAGATAATAATAGTGGTAGCCACAAAAAAGTCTGCTTTTTACAGTGGCAGAACTCACTAAGTCCACAGACTGATATATTAAACACTGCCAGAGTTGACAATTCTCACTAAGTCACAAAAAGACAATTGTCTGACAGACAAAAGTAACTAACTGGACTTAATGACTTTTGTAGGTGTAAATGTATAAATACAAAAGTCACTCGACGGACTTAATGAGTTCTGTGCTTCTTGTTGCCAGTATTAGTGCGTACAAGTCCTGTGTTAAATGTTGACAATAATTAATGGTAGCAGAGGTAAACGTATACTGGAACTTGCTGTTAGGTCTAATAACACTGCAAATTCACCTGCACTAGTAGAAAATCGTAATGAGTTCGCTGTGCCAGCAGTTTCAAATGAGGTAAGAATTTTATTTCGTTGTAGTCTACAGTGATTTTCATGAAACTTTAAATGTGTATTTTAGGCGACAGAGGAAAATGATTCTGAACAATTTGATGACAGTGATGCTGATAAAGATTTTAATCCAAATGATGAATTAGATTCTGATACTAGCGATGTGGCCCCAGAAGAAATTTCAGAAGCTGGTAAGATCTTTAAAATTATGTTAATTGGATAAAATGTGTACTATGTATCTGCACTTTCAGAAGCAGAATTTGGACAACGTAAAAAAGAAGTCGTTGGAATAAATCAGATGAATCAAGGTGGTCTCGTAATGTGACAAAAAAGTGTAGAAATTTAGGACAAGCATACAAAAAAAGGACCAAAACTGGCCAAGGTTCCCCAATATATAAATTGCAATAATTGCAAATTTAAATGCTCCCAGCATTTTAACGAACAGTCAAGAATCGATTTATGCTCAAGTTACTGGCAGTTAGAAACATTTTGTCGCAAAAAAGATTTTATACTTCAAAATGTCAAATCACATATCCCACAAAGACAACGATTTTGAAAAGTGGATGGTAAAGCACGAACAAATGCGAAGCAATTCCACTTCCTTAAAAATAATACCCCTACCAGAGTTTGTCAGAAGTTCTTCCTAAAAACTCTTGCTATCAGCAATGGGCCTCTCAATACTGCATTTATCGATAGCCAAAATGTATTCCTTGTACCAAAAAGTGTGTGCCGAAAGTGGCGAAATTCCCCGCAGTATGACAACATACAAGAGAGTTTTTGTCAGGAATACAACTACTCGTTCTTTAAGCCAAGAAAAGATCAGTGTTCACTATGTATGAGATACCAGTTGGCAGCAGAAGTACAAAAAGTTGCACTACAGTCATCGTATGATGATCACAAGCAACGTGAAACTGATGCAAATAATTCTAAAATGCATGACAAGGACCGGGCAACTAATGATCCAAGTTTCGTCACTGTGACATTCGACTTACAAAGTGTTCTTCAATTGCCGTGCAGTGATGTATCACCCATGTATTACAGTAGCAAACTGTGCTGCTACAACTTAACAATCTACGAAGGAGCCCCTCCTAATAACACTTCCTGCTTTACATGGGCAGAAATTAATGGAGCTAGGGGTAGTCTCAAAATTGGTACCTGCTTATATCTATATTTAAGTAATCTACCGAAAGAAGTAACAAAATTATCACTTTTCTCGGACACTTGTGGCGCTCAGAACCGCTACCAAAATGTTCTTGCAATGTTGTACTATTTTGTTCATTATAAGAACAGTAATGTTGAAATAATTGAACAGAAATTTCTTGAATCAGGGCACTCCATGATGGAGTACAATGAACGAATGGATAAATATTTTTAGAATGGCTAGATCGAAGAGAGGCAAGAAGAAGAATGACCAGTATTTTGTGAAAGAACTAAGATTTGCAGATTTTATGATTTAAAAAGCTATGACAGCATCTTTTGAAAAACAGAACAGTCAATACTGTTGGTGAGAGAGTAAACTGGCTTAAAATCAAAAGTTTCCGAATAGAAAAGCTAATCCCAACATAATCAAATACAGATATAATTACTCTGGAGATTATTTTAACATAAACATACACGGAAAGGGTTGACCTTCTGCTCCACCTACACTTGAAAAAGCATACACCGAAATGTTACTAATAGCCGAAAAAAAATATGCGGACTTGCAAAAGTTATGTGCCAGCAAAGGTATTCCTGAAGAATTTCACGCTTGGTATTCATCTCTGCCACATTCCAAATCAGTGCGGAACAAAAATCCCGAAACTGCTATAGGAAGTGACAGCGAAACCGGGGAAGACGATTAAAATTATTCAATGCCATATCTTTAGCGACAAAATGTAACCACGTGTCTTAGTTTGTAAGAGTTCTAATTTGCTGTTTTAATTAATGTTTTGTGTAAGTGGTAAAATAAAACTTTTCATTAAGTTCCTATAATGGTTTTTTTTGTCGGTCAAAAATCACTAAGTCCATCAAATGTCATTTTGCAGCAGTGGGAGTAGTTATTCCTTTTTGAAATATGTCATTATAAGGTATATCTTCCGGGTTGAGCCGTGTTCGTCCTTCCTTCCTACGTTCTCTGCTTGACGTTTTGCTAACCATGCTGTTAGCTTCTTCAGAAGTTACTCTAAAGACTGATGTTGTTGTCTTCTGCTCCTCGTTATATACCTATATTCCGTTACGGTTGGTAGTTGTCGATCAGTGACGGGTGATTGGTTTTCTATGATTGGTTGATCTTTTGTTTGATGTCGACTAATTTTGTGGCGACAGAAGAGATAATAGCAGAAGTGGAAAGTGTCATCAGAAAGCTTCCAGTTGAAGAAGCAGAGGAAATACGCCACGAGACTTGCCGGATTTTACAACGTTCTAAAGCTCCAAGTAGGAACATCACTCGCGCAGAAGAAATTGCATTAAAAGAACTCAGAAGCAATCAAGAAATCATGGTGACACGCGCAGATAAAGGCAACGCTACAGTAGTCATGAACACCGAAGACTACAAAATGAAAATCAAATTGCTACTGGATCCACAACTTTACACCAAGCTAAAAGGAGATCCAACCAACAAAATTGAAAAACAAACGAGAGCCGCAATCAAACATTCAGCTATACCAGTCGATCAACATCGTCAACTACTACCTTCCGGGACCAGGCCACCTAGACTATACGGATTACCAAAAATTCACAAATTTGGTAACCCCCTAGGCCAATTGTCAGCACATGTGAATCTCCAACTTATGAACTGGTCCGTTACGTGGCTAAGTTTCTACAACCGTACGTGGGAAGAACTGAATCTTTTGTGAAGAACTCCGAACACTTCGTCGAATTACTGATGACACTGGAAGTAACCAATGACGATATACTAGTTAGTTTTGATGTAGAATCGCTATTCACTAACGTACCAGTCGACGATACACATAACATCATAAAACAACTGTGCACAACCCATGGGTTAAGAAAAGACATACCAGAGCTAGCAAGAATATGTCTGAATACAACTTACTTTCTATGGAACGGAGATTTCTACGAACAAAAATCAGGTGCAGCCATGGGATCACCATTATCACCGGTTATTGCGAATATCTTTATGGAAGCATTCGAGCAAGAAGCCATTCAATCCATCGAACAGAAACCGAAATGCTGGTTCAGATACGTGGATGATACCTTTGTCATATGGCCTCATGGGAAAGAAGCACTTACTGTATTTCTTAACCACCTCAACACTCAGCACGAAAGGATCAAGTTTACCATGGAGACAGAAGAGAATAAGGAGCTTCCCTTCCTGGATGTTCTAGTGAAACGAGGGGATAACAACAAGTTGGCTCATAGTGTATATCGTAAAAGACACACACCGACCGATACCTCCATGCCACATCACACCATCATCCACAGCAGAAGCGGTCTCTAATCAAAACTTTATTGCATAGAGCTAACAAGATTCCTGACGAGGTTCACAAGGCAGAAGAACTTCGATACGTCCAACAAGCCCTAATGACGAACGGCTATACCAGAAAAGAAATAAGAACCGCCTGTCGCAGGAAATCCGAAAAAGAGAAGGAACATGTCACCACCTACGCTCGTTTGCCATCCATTGCTGGAGTAACTGACAAATTAAGAAAATCATTGGAGGAGAAGAATATCGGTGTCAGGTTTGGAACGGTTAGAAAAATCCAGCAACTACTACCTTCTAATAAAGATAACCTGCCGAAACTCTCAACAAAAGGGGTCTACCAAATTGATTGTTCATGTGGAAAGGTCTACATTGGTCAAACCGGACGCAACATAAAATGTAGATTAAAAGAACATCACCGAGACGCCAAGTCCAGAGCGGTAGATAAATCAGCAATCGCAGAACATCTACACGAAAAAGGAAAACACATCATCAACTTCGAGGAAGCTAAAGTTCTATCAAGGACTAACAACTACTATCCAAGGATAATCAGAGAATCCTTAGAAATTATGAAAAATAAAAAACAACTTCAATCGAGAAGACGGTTACCGATTAAGCAACACGTGGAAACTAACTCTTCACAAAAACAAAGAAAACAAATGTCGCCACAAAATTAGTCGATACCAAACAAAAGATCAACCAACCATCGAAAACCAACCACCCGTCACTGATCGACATCTACCGACCGTAACGGAACATAGGTATATAACGAGGAGCAGAAGACAACAACATCAGTCTTTAGAGTAACTTCTGAAGAAGCTAACAGCATGGTTAGCGAAACGTCAAGCAGAGAACGTAGGAAGGAAGGACGAACACGGCTCAACCCGGAAGATAATAATCTTAGTCAGTACACTGTCGTAGAATGGTGAAAACAGATGATTTGCGAGTAAACACAGTTTCATAGTATTTGAAGCGGGGTCAGATACTTCACATTGCCGAAAATTAGTGAAAGTAAATTTCCAGTGTTCCCATTTAAAAGTGGCATCTGATGATGCTGGATCGGCTTCAAATCTGTCCGGTCAAAGGAATCTTGCTAGTGATAGAGACGGTACAAAGGCAGAAAACAGCAAGTCAGCAGAATCATCTTGATTGTTACTTACATCAACGTATTTTGATACACTATATTCAGTTGAATAAATTGTGCAATTAAATTACGATAAACCACAAGAAAATTATGGTTTTTCAACTAAGAAATACACTATGTTTTATATTTTATATAACACGTTGACATTTGACAATTGTTATTTCAAAGTTTACTACAATTGTTTTATTAGTATTTAGTCAGGAACGAAAAAACTAAAAAAAGACATTTTTTTGTTTGTTAATAACAAATCAATTAGTGACAATCGCATGTTGGCTTTATATCCAAATTAATCTATTCATTATCCTTCATATGATGGCACATGTCTCTTCCCATTAGTATTTTTGTCACGAAAAACCTCTATTGATTGGTCTATATTGGTAAAATTGTACCATAAATATTTTTTGATAAATCCAAAGTTTTACGTCAAACAATGATCAGAAGAGTATTGAAAGAGTAAATATATACCACTTACTTTCTTTATACTGCAAAACATTTTCGTGCTTTTCATGAATCACAACGCATCGATAGCAACTTTTTCTAGAAAAGAAACAAATCATATATCTCAAATTTCTATAAATCATGTAATTTACTTACTCGTCCACAACTAAAAATTTATCTCCCTCCGACGCTATGCATCTTCCTTTGCTTGTAAGTCTCGGACCTTCAATTATTATTGGTTGTCGAACTCCTGATTGAAACCACGTCCCTTCCCATCGCTCCGGGAAAAAGCAGACCCCTAAAAAAGCGGGCACAAATGCACGATAGTAAGCAGATTTATATTTAAACGGTATAAGTGAATGTATAGGGAATTGAAGGATAGGATTTAATCCGAGATTTAAATGCATTTTTGCTGTACGAGCAAATCGTAGTTTTCATAATAATATTTTATTGGCGCACGGCGATGATGTAAGCGGGTATTAATTTCAAACAAAAATTGGTTTCATTGCTCGTATAAATTGAACAAACAAATTTTCTTTGTGGGGTTGTTGAATCAGAATGATTGATATTCGCGCGTAAAAAACAAATCCACTGAAAAAGTGTATTTTAAATTTTTACTGAACTAAATTTAACCAACCTCTAATAAATCATAACTCAGCATCTGCGCTTGCCGTTTTATTTTGTTCTCCGATTTTTAATTTAATTAAGTCGTTAAATTTCCATTAGACGCATCTAAATACAACTGGTAAACATTTTTCCGAATCGAAAATTGCACGCGCCTTTTTACAAGTCAAAAGGAATTTCTAGGGATGCAAATGCGGAAAGGTCGGTATAAAAAGGATTTGCGTTATAACACATTTAATGTTGAATTGTGTTTGATTGAACTTTTACATTTTTTTATGTATTTTTTGTCCAACAAACACAATTACAAAGCAAGACGAAAAAAGTAATTTCTCGTTTTCTCGTTAAAAAGAAAATAGGAAAAAAACGTTTACATCACAAAAACGGACCATTTGTGAAAGTGTTATTTGTGTTTTAAAAATAGATGCTTGCTGAAGGATAACCGAACAAAAGCTTTCCGCGATTTTAACAAGCGCTTTTTTTCATCTGCTTAAACATAAATCGATTGCATTATTAGTACGCACCTTCTTGTTTGAATGTGGCCGTGTAGTGAAAAAGGCAAATGATGAACAGAAGAAAATTACATAAAAAGCTCCATCGAACATCCATGCTGGATTTGATATTGCTTGAGGTTACATTGTAGCGCTTTGCTCCTGAAACAAGCAAAAAAATTGCTTTAATAAAGAAAATTACTACAGAGCATATTTTATTAAGTTTGTTTAGCTGAGAGTTTGTAGATACCTTGGCAAGTAGAGAGCAATTTGTTCTTTTATGGCATACATTTAAATTGTACACTTCCTTCTTTCATTTAGTTTTTTATTTTATATTGCATTGTCGCTTTGTTCGAGACAGTCTCACTTAATTAACAACAGAAGCTTTCAAATAATACAAAGTGTTCCACCTAACGCGCTGTTTGAAATTTTAAGACAACTTTGTACTACCAAACTGTAGTAGTAAGTTTTTCTTCGAGCAGGACAATGAAATACATTACAAAGTTGCACCTATTGCAACTCCTAACTGCTTTACCGTAATTAAATCAACAACTTGTATGTTTGATAATGGAATTATGTTAACAAACTTGAATACCATAAGTTGCGCGATAATAGTAAGCGTTAATTAAAATTCAAGTAATAATTAACTTCTCGAATGGTATAAAATTGGCAAATTCTAGATTTAAAGTTAAGTGAATTAAGTTTTATCATTCGTAAATTGCTCGAAACCAACCGCACGATTTACGCCATAAAGTGTTTCTTTATGTCAGTGAAAACTTAATTGCGTGAAGTTGTAAAACTCTAGTTATTAGCTCTGTGTTACTGATCTGCATCTAAGATTAAATTTACAATATTATACAAACTCGGTGTATAACCTTGGGTGCTTTTTGCATGGTGAATGTTATATACAGATTGTAGCAAGATTTTTATCATTTTTTTTAATTGACTTGATTAATCAATAATTTTTGTACGAGGAAGAAGGATAAATGCAAACTTTTTTTCGTCAAAAAAAAAATTAAAATTAACGAGTGGTGCAAACTTCTGACATCGGAGGAGTTAATAAAAAAGATGCAATTTTTAAAATTTGTCACATTTAGTACCTACAGTTTCTGAGTGTACATTTTAAAAATATTTGCGATTAAACAGGGTTTTCCAAAGAGTCGTAGCAACATACACTTACATTTTTTTAAATAGAATATACCATATATTTTTAAGGTTCGATAATATCTCATCAAGAGCTTTAAAAAAATATAGCATGTCAATATATTGTACAGGGTATCTTAGAAGATATAGCTATATATCAGTAAAAATTACACTACTTCAACACATAAAGTAACTTGAAATAATTTAACATGTATTTTTTTTAACATGTTATTTCCATGTGTCGGAAACTTAAATTAAATTAATACAGGGCAAACTAAAATGCAAACCAAACAAATTTTTACATGGATATGTCTTTTTTAGGAAGGTTAGTACAATTAATTAGCTTTTAAACAATATAGTATATGTAGGGTATAAGTTAAGGGAAACGATAAATATTTTACGAATTTAAATTTTTACATACAATTTCTTGTACACTCATGAAATTTAAAACTTGGACACCACAATTTCTGTAAACAAAAGTTTGCACATTGTGAAGCGGGCTTAAGGGTATCATTTACAATTCTAACAGCAGGTAGTCTCAGCAGGGGTTATCTTATAGAAGGACTGTAGAATGAATCATTACACTAAGCACGTTTTAGAAAATAGGTAATTTACGTTGCTTACTTAATTTTTTCTTTAAAGAATATATTTGAAGGTATCGCTAATTAAACACCATAGCTCGATTAATTATCGAATCAAAATTTTGTTTAGGAAATGTTTACAAAATAAAATTAGAAATAATTTTGATTTAAAAAACGTCTACAAGCAATAACTTTTAAATTAAATCAAAAACTAAACATGGTTATTTGGGTTGACTGATTATTACTTATTTTAAATAAATCTAACCTACTAATTATTGTAAGTTATTAAAAAAATCATTAAACTCTCTATTCATAATATTTAGTCCTTACAAAATGTATATTTTATGACGTTTCATTTTTTTGTAGTTAATATAAAAAGTGAAAATAAAAACTAAGGCAATTCTTATTGTCAACGTATATATTTAGTTTTTGACAAGAATTTATTACATAATTATAATTAAGATACCAAGTTATAGTTTAAAATTAAATGAAAACTTTTTTTAAAATAAAGGTATTACTATATAAATAAATATAAGAAATCAATAATGGGTGTGACCTCCATTATTATTGATACATTCTTGGAGGCGTCTGCTCATTGACGCTATCAAGGTATCAATATAATTAATATTAATCGTTTCCCATGCGGTATCAATGGCTGCAATTAGTGCATTACGGTTTACTGGTATAAAATTTGGCCCTTGTTGTCTTCGGATAACAGCAAGTATTCGAGCCCAAACATTTTCGATAATGTTAAAATCTGGGCTTTTGCTGGCCAGGGTAACAGCTCCAAGTTATTTGCTTGTATCCAGTTGCGCACAACCTGCGAAGTATAGGGTCATCATATCCCGATAGTTAATTATCGAATGTTCCAAGAAAATATGTGTAAATAGTAAATGGAATCTACTAACGTAACGTTAAGTCGTTAATTATAGTTACATAACTCTCCTTTCATAAGATATAGTTCATATTAATATGCTTATTGTAAAGCTTCGTACACACCTGAACAACAAACCGAGGAACAAACAGAACAACGAACCGAACGGCAATCGGAACATTAATTTGGACGGTGCTACGTACGAATTTTAGAACAGATTCGCAAGTCCTGATTGTTCCACGAACGGTTTGCGGCGTTCCCGCAACTTGTCGGTTTTTCTCCGACATCAAAGAAAATGCGCGCGAATGCGTTTGCAGGTTTGGACGAATCTAAACAAAACGGCGAACAAACTTATGCGGGAGAATTAAATTATTTATTTTTGTCCTCCCTTTTGTGGGTTTGTTGTGTTTTAGGTAATATTATGGAGTTGACAGAAGAAAAATGTTTTAAATTAATCAGTGTTTAAGAATGCAAGAAAAAAATGATGTCCCTATTAGCATCATTTGGGCGGGAAATTTCAAAATAAAAAAAAAAGAAGTAAATTATAATTTTTACTCTTCTTTGTGCGTAAAAAATTTGGTTGGCACTATCTTCTTGTTTTCCGCAATTTTCTCTTCTCAATAATAAATATATATGAACTGAAAACTACTGAAAATAATTATGGGAACAGCACAAACGTTCCGTTTGTTGTTCGGATTGTGGAAATCATAAAAGATCGTTTGTCGTTCTGTTTGACTTTCGGTTCGTTGTTATGTTTGTTGCTCGGTTTGTTGTTCAGGTGTGTACGAAGCTTTACAACTTAAGCAACAATTTTTGGCGAATAAAGATTAGTTTGTGATGTAATATTAGAAACACAAATTTATATCATATCAAATTTATGACAACTTAAAACCAAGAACGTGTATGTTATTGCTAAGAAATTATTAAGGAAAAAGCGCAATTGCAGTGTAAATATTTATAATTAGATATTTTCGAAAGTTTATAAGTCCTCTATTGTAATCTTAATACTTAAAAGAAAATCCTGTCCATTAGCATTATAAGGAAATGGCTTTTACTTTATGAATAAGTTTCAATAACAATAGAATATCCTTGCTTGTTTAATTTACTTCCTTTGAGTCATATTGCTCTAAGGGTTGTTACATTGGTCATTAAAAGTATGTAATAAATAAACAATTACCTACTGTTTGAGAAGGGGTAGTGTGAACCAATAAATAAAGTAAGAAATGTAAATTCCATTTTAGTTTAAAATTTCAAGTGTTGTGAAAATGCCACCTCATCTCGGTGCTGATTTGAAAGCGCGGATTGTTTCGGAATTAGCGGCGGGCCGTAGCGTGCGTGAAATTTCACGTATGTTAGATATACCAAAAAGCACCGTAGGGCATTACCGAGTAAAATGGAATCTTGAACACACTTTGGAAAGAGCCATCGGAAGTGGTAGACCTAAAGTATCTACACGTGCTCAAGATCTCGAGTTGTTTCATTACGTAACAGAACAACCATTTGCTACATACTCAGGGCTATAGCAGATACACATTTTCCCGGATGCCGTATAACTGCACAAAAAAGATTAAAGGAGATGGGAATAAAGAAGTATAATGCTGCTGCAAAAGAAGTTCTCAGTGACGAAAATATGAGACGTCGTCTGGAATTTGCAAGGCGATATGTGAACGAACCTTTGGAATTTTGGAATCAAGTGATTTTTAGCGACGAAAAAACGTTCAATAGCCGCAACGATGGACCACTAAAAGTTTTTAGAATGGAAGGAACTCGTTACGAAAATAATCACATATGTCCTAAAAACGAAGTGGTTATTTTCTGTGAATGTGTGGGGTTGGGTTAGCGCGCGGGGTCCAGGAGTTTGTTGGGCTATCGATGGACGTCTTGATTCTGCTGCGTATTTAGATATTTTGGAAACTATTATGAAACCTTCAGTCGAAGTGTTTTATCCAGACGAAGATTATATTTTCCAACAAGTAAGTATTCTTATTTCACTATACTTTCTCCAAAAATAGTTCGGGATCTGTTGAATTAACATTTTCATAATGTATTTTTGTTGTTAAAGGACAACGCCCCTATTCATACTTCGCGGGTTGTGCGCAATTGGATACGAGAAAATAACTTGGAGCTGTTACCCTGGCCAGCAAAAGCCCAGATTTTAACATTATCGAAAATGTTTGGGCTCGAATACTTGCTGTTATCCGAAGACAACAAGGGCCAAATTTTATACCAGTAAACCGTAATGCACTAATTGCAGCCATTGATACCGCATGGGAAACGATTAATATTAATTATATTGATACCTTGATAGCGTCAATGAGCAGACGCCTCCAAGAATGTATCAATAATAATGGAGGTCACACCCATTATTGATTTCTTATATTTATTTATATAGTAATACCTTTATTTAAAAAAAAAAGTTTTCATTTAATTTTAAACTATAACTTGGTATCTTAATTATAATTATGTAATAAATTCTTGTCAAAAACTAAATATATACGTTGACAATAAGAATTGCCTTAGTTTTATTTTCACTTTTTATATTAACTACAGAAAAAATGAAACGTCATAAAATATACATTTTGTAAGGACTAAATATTATGAATAGAGAGTTTAATGATTTTTTTAATAACTTACAATAATTAGTAGGTTAGATTTATTTAAAAATAAGTAATAATCAGTCAACCCAAATAACCATGTTTAGTTTTTTGATTTAATTTAAAAGTTATTGCTTGTAGACGTTTTTAAATCAAAATTATTTCTAATTTTATTTTGTAAACATTTCCTAAACAAAATTTTGATTCGATAATTAATCGAGCTATGGTGTTTAATTAGCGATACCTTCAAATATATTCTTTAAAGAAAAAATTAAGTAAGCAACGTAAATTACCTATTTTCTAAAACGTGCTTAGTGTAATGATTCATTCTACAGTCCTTCTATAAGATAACCACTGCTGAGACTACTTGCTGTTAGAATTGTAAATGATACCCTTAAGCCCGCTTCATAATGTGCAAACTTTTGTTTACAGAAATTGTGGTGTCCAAGTTTTAAATTTCATGAGTGTACATCTTGGGTTAAAGTTATAGGGAAGTGACCTTCGATTCGCATTATGTAATAGTACTCTGAAGATAATTCTTATACTGTATACAAGAATCTTCTAGCATTGAGTATGACATCGTTGGGAAAAAAATATAACTCTTAAAATTTGTCACATTTAGTCCAGTTATTGAGTACACATTTTATTAATATTTTTAATTAAACAGGGTGTTGCAAAAAGTTGGGGTAGCATAAACGTACTTTTTTTTTAAATGGAGTACACAGTATTTTATTCAATGCTCAAAAGATCCCTTTTAAGAGCTTACAAAAAATGTAGCATGTCAATGTATTGCATTTATAATTTAACACATATTTTTAATAACATGTTATTTTTATGTGTTTAACTGTGTTTAATGTTAATTGCTTTTATGTTAAATTAAGTTAGTTAAAAAACAGAGCTTTCAAGTAGTTTAAAGTCATTTTTACTAACAATTAGCTATATTTTCTAAAATAACCTGTACTATATTTTTATGTTATGCTTGATGTTTTATTGCTTAACTTTTTGTATTGAATTTTATTAACACTTTTTTTTTACTTGATACAAAACAATGCCAGCTTTTTTATTGTATCCTGTTTTACAACAACAAGAAGCTTTTTTTGTATAATGAGCGTTAACATGACAACAATATTAAAAATAAACTCATAAATCCAACGACTTGCCCGCTTTGAAATATCAAATTATTTCAATGAGAAATTAAGAAATAAACTATTTTCACGAACTAATAACTTCAACATCCGCTTGAGGAAGAGGACAAATGTTAGTACAGCTTTTCAAATTATGCCGTTATATGTGTAAAGTGAAACAACACGCACTTTATTATCTAGTCCTGGATGTACTGCTTCTATACGAGCGATTTTCCAATAGGAGAAATATTATCATCCTTCAGCAACACCAATGTCCCGTTGGTTATCTTTGATAAAACTTGTCGCCATTTAGAACGTTGTTAAAGTGCATTTAAATAGTCTTTTGACCAATAAGAACATAATCTCTGGATCATTTGTTCTAGTCTATTAAAAGCGGAAAATCGGTTCATATTGAGAACTGATAGCAATGCAATAAAAAAGTGTCTAGGAGCCAAGTATTGCAGGTCATTAGGGTCGTTTGAAAGAGGTGGAGAGTTAAGTATTGCTTCTATTTGAGTGAGGATTGTATAAAAGTCTTCAAATGTTAAATTTGTATCGATTACTATTCTTTTTATATGATATGTAAATGACTTTACTGCAGCCTCCAACATACCACCAAAATAAGGTGACCGTGCAGATATAAAATGACATTTTTGAAATTTTGAATTATTTGATACTGTCTTTAAAACCTCGTAGTTTACTAGTTCTTAAAACTGCATTACCTAATTTGAGTAAACTCAATTCAGTAGAAAATTCATTTTCTTGTACAATTTTACAAAGTTTGAATGTAGAATTTTTAAGTTCATTAGCCGACGACGATCCAATTAATTTATTTTCATTAACAACTTTGTGTCTAAAACGTAATATATATTCTGTGACACGCTGCAATTTGCTAAAATTAGAAAATCTATTTAATATAGACGTATCAATTATTGTGTGGTAAGTCACAGTTATCCTTTCTTTTCGTACTTCTGGTATCCCATCGATTTGAATAATTTGTTCCGTTGGTCAATTTTTTGAAGAACTGGTAAGCCAATACAGACCATACCACCAAATTGTGCAATTTTTAAGGACTTTAGCGTCACATGATCTGGATAATAAGTCAACAGAATTATCTACAGACTTTACATGTCGCCAAGTACAATATTCTCTGAGTATCTGTATTTCTGAAGCTCGATTAGATACATATGTTTTCTATTTACTGGGTTTAGTAGAAAACCAAGACAGTACTATTGTCAAATCTGTCCAATAAAATATATTAGTAATATTAAGCTGGAAAACACTTTTTAACTTTGCATAAGTTGGGCTAAGAGTAACGCTGCGCATAATTCCAATCTTGGCAGAGAAATAACTTTGAATGGAGCCAATCTTGATTTAGCACAAACAAGATTCGAAATAATATTGTTATCATTACTACAAGAAACTAGATAAATGCATGTGCCATAATTTCCTTCCTAAGCATCACAAAATCCATGTAAAGTTAATAAAATGGCGTTTGGTTGTATTAAATGTCGATTGATTGAAAATTCATTAATTTGTAAGAAATTTTCGGGAAAATGTAACCACGTTTGCTGAATATTTTCTGGAATTGGATCATCCCAACCAATTCGTAAACGCCATAATTGTTGTAACAAAATTTTCGCTTTTACTACGGTTGGATTTATCAGACCTAAAGGGTCAAACATGGTAGCAATGCTTGATAAAATATTTCGACTTGTAATAGGAATCTTTAATTCAGGAGATGTAGCTGAATATCGGAAAATATCTAAACTTGGATATATAATATAGTAAGGAATGTTATTATGACAATCTGTTAAATTTAATTTCTCCGGTTTGTTCAACAACCACTTTCGAGGAAGGCAAACCGGCATTAAGCAATATTCTCTCCACATCCTCCTTTACTTGTCGTGCATCTTCTACACTAATAAAAGTTTCTTATAATGGCTTCACTAGCCTTAGGATTGGTGTCTTTAACATTTAATCCAATTTGATGCAATGTTTTAGTTGTTAAGAAAGATGCGCTAGAAGTTCCATATGTAATAGTGTTTAGTTGGTAATGTTCGCATTAGGATTTTTACACCAAACTATTCTTTGGAGGTTGCGTTATTTTTTGTCGACATTAATTTGTCTGTACATCTTAGTAATGTCAGCTGTTATAACTATATTATAGGTACGCAATCGTACTATTACATCAAATAAATTGTCTTGAATTATTGGACCTGTTTTCAATACGTCGTTTAAAGAGTGTTTTGAAGATGTTTTAAAGGATGCGTCGAAAACAACTCGTAATTTAGTAGTTAAAATCGCATGATGAGGAAGGTAATTTTGTATTTCGTTTGGATTATCAAATGTAGGATTTATTTTTGTCATGTGGTCAAGATTTTCATACTCTTTGAGAAATTCGTAATACTGAATACGCAAATTTTCGTTTCGGGTAATTTCCTTTCTATTAGCTCAAGACGTTTAATTGCCATGGATAAAGATTCACCAAGTTAAACATAGTTTTCTTTTAAAGGTAAACTTACTGTGCAACGACCGGTATCATCTTGCTTAAAAGTTTTACAGAAAAGAAATTCACATTCCAACTCTTCGGAGGTAAGTTTGTTATTTGTTAAAGTTGTATGTTTAATTTGCCCAAATCGTTCCAAGTTCTCATGTAATTAATCTGTAACTTGTACAAATAAACACGAGGTTGATGTACTTGATAATTTATCCTGTATGTTGCGAAGACCTGCTATAATCCAACCCAATTTCGTGAATTACAAAATAGGGTTATTTTTGCCTAACTCTATTTTTTATAAGCAAAATGTGTGTCTTACGACATCTCGTGTAAAAGATTGACACGTATGAATAGTATAAACTAAGAGAAATGCCAACAGTTAATTGTAACGACATGTGTGCGTTTAAAGTGCATAGCGCTATCTAAGCGACAGCTTTAATGCTTGAAACACACGTGTGTCGATAAAGCCAAGTAAAACTTGTACAGAAGCATAACACGCAACGAAAGAACACCTGATGCCGCATTTTGCTCTTATTATGAGCTCATCAGAGGTGTATACTTAAGTGCTGTATACAACTGTACAAGACGGCGGTTGGTCTTTTAAACTCTCGTAGAGCAATGAACATAAGCAAAATGTGTGTCTTACGACATCTCGTGTAAAACATTAACACGTATAAATAGTATAAACTAAGAAAAATGCCAACAGTTAATTGTAACGACATGTGTGCGTTGTACAGCCGTCTTGTACAGTTGTATACCGCACTTAAGTATACACCTCTGATGAGCTCATAATAGGAGCGAAATGCGGCATCAGGTGTTCTTTCTTTGCGTGTTATGCTTCTGTACAAGTTTTACTTGGCTTTATTGACACACGTGTGTTTCAAGCATTAAAGCT
This sequence comes from Abscondita cerata, assembly GCA_030710515.1. Taxonomy (NCBI): domain Eukaryota; kingdom Metazoa; phylum Arthropoda; class Insecta; order Coleoptera; family Lampyridae; genus Abscondita; species Abscondita cerata. The sequence goes on from JALBCR010000318.1 coordinate 59,182, forward strand.
GTCGCTAAGATAGCGCTATGCACTTTAACGCACACATGTCGTTACAATTAACTTTGTTGGCATTTTTTCTTAGTTTATACTATTCATGCGTGTCAATGTTTTACACGAGATGTCGTAAGACACACATTTTGCTTATGTTCATTGCTTCACGAGAGTTTAAAGACCAACCGCCGTCTTGTAACAGTTGTATACCGCACTTAAGTATACACCTCTGATGAGCTCATAATAAGAGCGAAATGAGGCATTAGGTGTCCTTTTGTTGCGTGTTATGCTTCTGTACAAGTTTTACTTGATTTTATCGACACACGTGTGTTTCAAGCATTAAAGCTGTCACTTAGATAGCGCACTTTAAACTCACACATGTCGTTACAATTAACTGTTGGCATTTTTCTTAGTCTATTTTTTATCTATTGAGTAGTGAATAAAATATTTGACTGCCTAACAGCATATCAATGTTTCCAGGTTTATTATATGAAGGATCTGAAAGTATAATATTGTCCGGAATAATTAACACTGAAATGTTAAAATACGATTAAGGTATATTTCCAGTAATTTTATCTATTACAAAAAATGATAGTTGATTAGTGTATGTAATGAATTGTAAACATCGGCGACGCGAAATAAAATCACTATCGACAACACCTTACGTTTTATTCTTCTATTTTTTAATTTTTTCAATCTAGTTTTCAAACACAAATAATCGTAAAATAATTAAATTATAAAAGTAAACACAAAACCGTCCTCTGTTTACGAACTGTGTATTTCTACACCACACACTTGTCCGTCTTACCCTCATCTCTGTGCAACTCGATTATACCCTCCTGAAACCACTCCCGAAACACCGCATTATATGCCTCATACTGACCTTCTCGGTTTAATTTCTTAGTTGTGGTTTCCAATCTTTTTAAAGCACACACCTTTGTTATCAGGTAAGACTGATTGGCAATCAGTCCAAGGCAATTTCACCACTTATCTACCATCTTTATACCGTTTCAATCGTTCCTTTAACTTTCTTAACACGATTTGTTCGTGTTCCCAACTACTCTCTTTTTCAATGGATTCTTTTATGCCCAATGTTTCAACCACAAATCTTTTAGGGACTTATCTGCCTGAACAAACAACGTTATGATACTGGTTGCCATTGACTCCACAGTTTGTATCATTTGACCACTGATGGTCCATCCAAAGATAGATTCCACTGCTATGAGTCCACACTTCAGCTTTACCATTCTACCAGTCATTAGATTGGCCCATACGTCACTTCCTATTAACACTTAAATTTCCCACGGCTCATCTTCAGTACCCGATTAACCTCAATCTGCTGGAAAAAAATTTCAAAATATTTCACCTCTTTGTACAATTCCTACAACGTTAAAAATAGAGATAGATCTATTACAACCTTATTAACTTCAGAGCAAAATATTGAAAAAGGCAAAACAAAAAGTAGCAAAATCTCAAAGACTTAAAACTCAAATTTACGCCGCCAAGCGATTCAAAAAATCTAAGCTTGAATCTTCTAGTTCGGATGAGGAGGGCGATGTCGTAAAAGATAGTGATAACGAAAATAATGGGAAATTGGAATTTAATGAAAACTAGTGTGCTGGATGTCTTAAGGATTATGCTAGCACAACCCGTACAGATGAATGGAGTCCGTGTGTGTACTGTAGCCGTTGGTTGCACAAATACTGTAGCAAATATAAAAATTAAAATATATTTTTTACAACCAATTTTTGGTAAAGTAAAACTTTTTGAAATTGATTTAATTTTTTGTTTAATGAATTATATTTGTGGCAGTAATAAAAAAACTTTTCCTACAAAAGTTGTTTATTTTTTAAACAACTTTTCAACGATACCATATTTGACATATAGTGCCATTTAAATTTCTTAAGTTCATAGCCATCTACTTGAGATCCCTACTTTTCTAGAAATAATAATATCACCATTCAATTCTTTATTACGGCTTTTGTGATAAATTTTTTGACGCAACTTTCTACGACTAACAGTTTTTTAAAAAAATGACTGATACTGGTGGTCTTATTCACCCTGTACTATACTAAATACATGTTTGGTGAACCGTTCATGCGTACGAAGGCTGGCTGAAGATCTCGTTGTTGATGTTGATAAATGCTGCTTTATTAAATTTTATTTTGTACCAATGTTCCTCTCTGTGTATGATATTCATTTCCGTCCATTTCATTCGATGTTGGTTACCCCAGGTATGTTGCGCAATGCCGAATTTAGAAATCTCTCCTATCTGTCTGTTAGTCCGTTGTTCTTTCAGTCTGACGTCCAGATGTCATTTGGTTTCCCCACGTATGACTGGCCACATTCACATAGAACTTAAAAGATGCAGTTTTTGGATTCTCGACTGGTTTGTGATTTCGTGTTGGAAATCATACTTTTAATGATGGTTGAGAATCTGAACACCGTATTTAAGTTGTAACTTTTCCCTATGGATTTTATTGATTCTGATAAACCTTTGACACATGGGATACTGAGCAGTGACTTAGGTAGTTCTTCTTTTTTTTCTTGTTGTTTTGGGTGTAAACATTATAGAATAAAAATAAAAACATACAATATAACAACACAGTCATTGCATGGCGCCATATAATGTACCGGTCATGATAATGACGAAAAAAAAATAGCTGAGTAATTAGATTTGAATCTAAATTTACAGTAGGATACATAAAATTAAATATTAATTGAAATGAATAAAATACATGCAGTCACGTTTAATTTTTAAATTATTCACTCACAAGAAAGACAATGTTTGATATAAAAGGAATGAAATAAAAAAAGCAGAAACATAATATTATCTCAAATTCCAGAGCTTTTGATCAATAATGAGATTCATCCATAGAAAAACGTTTTATTTTTGGTTCTCTAAAACGTGCAAGAGATAACCGAAAGATGCGAAATGTTGGCAAAATATTCGTAAAGACAAAGAAAAACCAAGACAAAAACATAATTACATAAATGAAGTCAACGCTTTCCAACGTACATTAGTTCACTTTTCGGTGGCTAAATCGTGCCTGCGCAGAAAAATTTCTACTTGACAAATTTTACGGCGTAAGATAAATATAAGACTGTATATGCGTAGTTAATCAAACTTAATATTTAGCTTTGGCAATGAATTATGAACATTAAATTTATTTTACGTCATAAGAAAGATTAATAAAAGTTGAAAACAGAAGTTACAACGTAACAATGCATTGAAGTTTCAGTTACTTAATTTAAACACGTATCTTCCACTGAAAAATATTGTAACTAACTCAAACATTAAAATGCGATTAATAATCTCAATTATTAACGAGTTCACTCGCTGCGCTCGTTCACTTGTTATCAAGGTCAAATTTATTCGTTTGATTTAAGACACTTCTGAACACAGTAGAAGCATAGTGCAGCGGTAAAAACGCCAATTTAGTAAACTGGCTACCGCCCGCGCGCTGGTTCGATTCCAGTGACGGTGAGAGATGTTCTCGAGCCAATCTAGAAAGTTTGCTCCCACCGTGCTTCAGAGGGCACGTTAGGGTCCCGGTTATTATACTAACACCTTTGGTAATTGTTAAAAATACATCACAGCCACTTCCAACCCGACGCTAACTCCTCTAATATAAGAAGGCATGTTTCTACAAAGGAGCGAGAAAGCTGAAGAAATCTATAGAGATAATATTATATTTTTATATACAAATTACCATCTCTAGAGTCTCATGTTTATTTTACTGATATCTCACAGGTAACTTAAATTCCAATAAATTGTAAATTGTTAAACTCATTCAAAAGATTAATATTGCGAGAACCATCATTATTAACACTCATGCAAGAATAAATCTGGTCAATTTTATTATCATTACCTTCTAAAATGAATTCGTCAAGTTTAGGTAATTCGCAATCTCTTGCAATGAAATTATTCTTAAGTTTGAAATATAAATTATTTAGAAATTCTGATTTAAAATTTCAGTACCACAAATTTATATCAGATTATATTAAATTAGGTCACATGTCTTTGACTCAACAACCATCATATTATGTAATATCTCATCACGGCGTCATTCAACAGTCTGGAGTTATTAAAAAACTTAAGGTTGTATTTGACGCTTCTTCTAAAACCATAAGTGGAATTTTCTTAAATTGTACTCTTCATGGTGGTCCTCGACTTCAATCGAACATTCATGATGTTCTTAGCAATTTCAGACATCATCCAATTGCCTTCACAACAGACATCGGCAAAATGTTTTTGTAAATTTCCATGATTCTGATCGATCAAATCAGCATATTTACTAAAAATTTACTCCTGAAGATCCAGTTCAAACACCGGTAACATATGGTCTCACTTCATCACCATATCAATCTCTTCGGGTATTACAACAGTTAGTTATGGAAGATGGTAAAGGATTTTCAAAGGCTTCCGATATACTGACAAACGGCATTTATGTTTATGACATTGCGACAGGAGCTGCAGATGTCAAATCAGCAATTCAACTTTATAAGTAATTATCTTCACTGATTCTTCGTGGTAAATTTAAGTTGGATAGATTTATTTCTAATTCACCGGAATTCATGTCAGTAATACCTGAAGATCGTTGGGCAGCTGATATTTCATTTTTACCCAATGACATTCCTACTTCAGTTAAGATATTAGGACTTTATTGGAACCCAAGGGACGATGCTTTACATATGTTGAGAATGTAAATTGTTTCCGTATCACAAAGCGTTATGTATGATCTGTTATTGCTTGTATCTACGATCCTATTATATTTATTTCACCAGTTGTTCTATATGCCAAATTATTATTACAGGAATTATAGTCTAAAGGTTTGAATAGGGATGATGTACCAGATTTAAGTTTCATTATTTCATGGTTTAATTTTCTTGATCAAATTTCTTTACTGTCATAATTTGGTTATAGAACAACATTTAGTAGGTTTTTCAGACCCTTGGTCAAGAGTGTTTGATGCTGTGGTAGATTTTGTATCAGTTTTGCCAAATGGATCTTATTTATCTCAAATTAAAAAAAAAAACAAAATTAGGTCCATTGAAAAACATTTCTATACCTCGGTTCGAGCTTTGTGGAGCTCATCTTCTTGTTCGATTATACAATTTATTGTCTAATTTTAGAAATCGTATACCTATCGCTTTATTGATATTTTATACAGATTCTACGGTGGTTTTAAGTTGAATTAACTTGTTTCCCTTACGTTTTTAAGTTTTTACGGCCAACCGAATTTCTTTCATTTTGTATCACGTCTCTGTCTTTCAATGGCGTCACGGTACTTTAGAATGTAATTCTGTTGACATCGCTTCTAGAGGGTTATTACCAGCAGAGATTATTAATCATTCATTATGGCTTTCTTCAATACCTAATGTCTCAGACAATCTCCATGAATTAAAATCTTTACATGCAAATTTTCTTTTGATCACTTCTAATATTCCTAATCCGTTATATCAAATATGTCTTCGTTTTTTATCACATCTACGTTTGGTTAGAACTTTTGCAGGGATTTTGAGGTTTCGTAACATCAATTCGTTATCAGGGAAATCTGAGTCATTAGTTTCAAAAGAATTTTATTTAGCACTTTGTAAGGTTGTACGTATATTCTAAGAAATGGATTTCAGTGAAGAATATAATTTTGAATTATCATCACCTACCTCAGACAGACTGAGACGTTTGAAAATTTTTCTTGACGAATCTGGTATCCTCAAGGTGGGCGATTGCTTTCGTCACTCTAATCCAACGGATAGAACAAAATTTCCAATATTATTATCAAGCAAATATTACCTGTCTTCACTCATTATTGATTACCTTTATACATCGAATTATCATCTTCACACCGAGTCTTTTTTATCTCTTGCTTTACATTATTGGAGCACGAATATTAGTTCGTTCGCGAATACATAATTTGTATTCGTTTTTTTAGAGTCAAACCAAACTCTAGAGTAACAATTGGTAAAGCAATTTTATCAGTTGGTGTAGATTTTGCCGGTCCTTTTCGTCTGAAATCATCTCGACTTCGTTCATCACAGTCTTCGAAATCATGGATCTGTGTTTCTGTTTGTTTTAGAATTAAAGCAGTACATTTAAAACTTGTTTCAGATTTGTCTTCTGATGCCTTTATAGCATCCTTCAAAAGATGTTATTTACGTAGAGGGTTGTCAAATGATGTATTTTTGATTGTGGAACAGGATTTTGTTGGTTCTGCTCGTCAGTTAAAGGAAATTTATGTATGGCTTTATTCATCGTCTAATCCAGTTTACATTCTTGAGCAAACATCACATTTAGTAATTAATTGGCCAATTTCTCCGCCATCCCCTTCACATTTTGGAGGTCTCTGGGAGGCATGCGTAAAATCAGTTAAGAACTCTTTAATTCGTATCATTGAAGAATTTATGACACTCTTGTGTCATATCGCAGCCGTTCTTATTGTTCATCATTGACTTTACCCCCTTCTCAAAATCTTACAGATACGTTTTCAAATAGACTAAATCGTTGGCAAAATATCACACACAACACTTTTGGGGTCGTTAGAGTGTAGAATATCTACACACTCTACAACAGCGTTTAAAGTGATATAAACATTCGCGGCCAATTAATGAAGGAGATTTAGTCATTAACCGTCAAGTAGATACTCAGCCATTATTCTGGCCTGTGGCTAGGGTTCAAAAGTGCCATCTTGGAACCGACGGAATAATACGGGTTGTAACTCTTGTTCTTCTTAATCGAACAATTCTTCGATGTGCTGTTCATTTATTGGCTTTATTGTTACCTGAACCCGCTGATGAATCAACGAGCAAGTTAATAAATAGCACTAAGTGAATGTGATAATTTCTTCATTTATTTTAATTTATCAATTTCTTCATTATTTTATGTTCCTTTTAGGTTTTAAAATCTCTAAATAGATTTTGGTGGGCGGTGTGTTAAAATTGTTAAACAGTTTTTTAATTAAGGATTGTTTATTGCATTTTATATATTTTGTTAATTTTTACTAATTTTAAGGTCATTGTTTACAATTATTTATTTTAAAAAATGGTTGTTAAAAATTTTCCATAAATAATTATAACAATTCATCAAATAAAAAATATCATCATCGTTTTCTGCAAAAAATAATAATAACTACTTTTAAAATACGAATCTGAAGATATCAAATATTGTTTACCAATATGCAATTCGTAGAATACATATCATTAAGTGTTGTTTTATTAATAATATAACGTTATAAAATAAAATTATTATTTATATATACTGTTTATAACTTTTTTAATTAACATGGTGGCATACAGTGGCATTATTCCAGCCATAGGTGTATTTCTAAACCTCAGCATAAGATCACGTAGTCCAATACAAGAGACCAAACATCCACCATAGATTATATAATATCAAACAGATCTACACACCCGTCACAGATACTCGACGTGAGAACATTAACCTCAGCAAATATAAAGACTGACCATAATTTTTTAATTTAGTACTTGCAAAAATCAGGCAAACAATACAGCTTAAAAAGAGACCTAAACCAGAATACGTCGACAAATTCAATATCGAATCCTTAGAGAGTGACAGTACTAAAAACCTATACTCACGCAGATTATCTCAAAATATAAAAAGAGAATTTATTAAGCCAGAGAACCAGGTAAAAGAAAGATGGATTAAAATCAAAACCAACATAGAAAATGCAACAAACGAAGCCATAGATACAAGAAAAATTAATATACACGCAAACTCAATCAGTAAAACATGGTTTACCAAAAAGTCAAAGAACTAGCTAAAGAAAAAAGGAAAGCATATATAAAATACATGAGTAACAGAGGAATAGACGAATATACAAAATATGCTGTAATCCGAAATAGAGTTAACTCTAATATCCGACAAATTAAGAAAGACTACTGGACGAATTTCACACAGGAAATGGAAAGTGACCTATACGGGGCGCAAAGGAAAGTTTGGAGCACGCTTAATCGTACAAGACAAGAGGTAAATAAATACACACAAACCAACGTAATATACGAGAACACATGGTCAACACACTTTAAGAAAAGATAAAGATAATCAACTATGCGATGACCGAATATTCGAAACCGTAGCACACAACACAACAATAACAATAAAGACGATAGATGAAGCACTAAGTAAGTTAAAGAACCGGAAAGCTGGCGCACAAGACAAAATATCGAACGAATTTCTAAAGTATGGAGGAACAGATCTAAGTAGAGGGCTCACAAAGCTCTTCCAAATGATACTAACTGTTACATATTATTATAAGAGATGGCGCAAGCTAAATGTAAGAAATCCCAACCTGATAGTTCAATCAATAAAGCATATTCATAGCGAGAGGATGTTTGATAAAGACGAAGCTTAAACATGGTGTCAGGTGTGGGGTTAAAGTTAAAAACCGCAGGATTGATATCTTTAAAAAAAATGGCTTCAAGTTTAAGCAATTACGTACCAACAGCTCATGTAGGATCCATTGGTGAATTAAAATTAGATTCAGATAACAATTCATTAGCGTGGAAGAAATGGTATCAGAAGTTTGAGTTTTTTATAACGGCCGGTGAATTTGAAAGTGCTTCGGATAAACGTAAAATTGCTCTTTTGTTGCATAGCATAGGTAATAAAGGTTTGGAAATATTCAATTCTTTTAATTTATCTGAAGAGGATAAAACATTCGATAAAGTCGTAAAATTATTTAACGAACACTTTGTTCCAAAAAAAAGTATCACCTTAGAACGGCATAAATTTTTCACACGTGTTCAAAGTGTCAATGAACAATTCGACGATTATATTACCGATTTGCATAATAAAAGTTTAAGTTGGGAATTTAAGATATGAGAGAAGATCTAGTGCGAGATATTTTAATTGTCGGTATCAATAATATTACAGTTAAAGAAAGACTTTTATGTGAAGACGATTTAAAATTAGATAATCTGTAAGAAAGGCGATAAAAAAAACTCGGAAAATTATAGAGGGATCACACTACTCAACACTAGTATGAAGCTGTTCACAAAAATTCTTAAATCTATTATCTCTAACAACATACAGCTAAGTGAAGAACAACAGGAGTTCCGAAACAACAGATTTACTACTGATGCAATCTTCATCGTGCGTCAAATAGTAAAGAAATCCATTGAATACGACAAACCTGCATACATGTATTTCATAGACCTTACTAAAGCCTTCAATCGAATCAGATTAAATGACGTGCTGTTAATCTTAAACAAAAAACTTGTACCAGTGGATGTAATAAGAATAATTAAGGAATTAAACACCCACACTAGAACAAAAATACGGATCAACAACCAGTTAACTGATGAAATAGACGTGGATACTGGAATCAGACAAGGAGACTTTTGAGCCCATTGCTCTTTAATTTAATCATGGATGAAATCATACAGAACGTCAAAATACGAATTCCGGTTACAGACTGGGAAACCAAGACATCCAAATAGTATGCTATGCCGACGACGCCATGAGTTGTAGCCTAAAACGAAGACAACTTGCAAAGAATACTGCATACCTTCCACAATGCCGCCAAGGATTACAACATGGAGATATCGATCAAAAAAACAAAATTTGTGGTCATATGAAAAGAACCCAGACGCTGTAAATTATCAATCGAAGGAAAACGATCAAGCAAGTAAAAGTTTTAAATACTTAGGTATTGAAATATCGAGCACCAGAAACATAAAAGCAGAAGTCAAAGCGCAAATTAACAAAGCCGCAAGAATATCAGGCTGTCTTCGACAACTAGTATGGCAAAACAAAGCAATGACTACAGAAACAAAAGTAAAAATCTATAAAACATGTGTTCGACCCGTCATGACGTATGCAGCAAACACAAGAGCAGACAACTCTGTTACAAAGAGATATATAAGATCTACAGAAATGAGAATATTAAGGAACATAACGGGTCACACCCTTAGAGATAGAATAAGAAACGACGACATTAGACAGACGTGCAACGTACAAGACGTTGTAATGTGGGTCAGAAAACGACGGAGGGGGTGGAACAATCATATAACGAGAATGCCCAACAACCGATTGCCTAAAATAGCTAGAGACGGCAGAACAGGAACATCAAGACCACCTGGAAGACCGCCGAAAAGATGGAGGGACAGTTGGACCTCCAAATCCCAAGAATAATAGCAAATGAGTAGAACAAACAGGCATGGACCTAAGATAAAGAAGAAGAAGAAGAAGAAGAAACATACAGTGAATTCCAAAAAAGTACGCATCATATAGAAAACTTTTTTATTATTAATGATAGCAAAGACATGGATTTAGTGGTAGTTTTTCCTTGGTTTAAAACCAAAATAACACTCAATAGTGACCGTGAAGAGGTTCTTGATACATGTTAAATTAGACTTATTAATATTAAAATATTTTTTGTAAAGATAAATAAAGAAGTAGTCATTAAAAATTAGACCTATAACCAGAGTTTCCAGTTCAACACGGGCAATGTTTTTTTCAAATTTCATCAAAATTGAGAAATTTTTGATATTTTATCAGCTTTCAAATGTTTTAGTTCGTTTTGCGCACTCCCTTCATTAGTTTAAAATTATAAGAAAATTTAAACCACAACATATTTCTTGAATACATTTCAAAATGAATTACAAGCGCTTAACATTTTTATGAATATAGGAGCTTTTGAATAGAGAAAACAAAAATATGAATTTTAATAAAACCATATGTCGCAAGCAAAACGAACTAAAGTATTTAAAAGGTGATAAAATATCAAAAATTTCTAAATTTTATGAAATTCGAAAAAAAAATTGTCAGCATTGAACCAAAATTTGGGTTATAGGTCTAAAATATCATTTTGGACAACTTGTCTTAATGACGATTTCTGAAATATTTACAAGAAACACCATTTTTGAATATTTTAATAATAACGTGTCAAATTTGACATGTATCAAGAACCCTTTCACCGCCGCCAATGAGTGTTATTTTAGTTTTAAACCAAGCAAAAACTAATCCCTTAGTCATCTCTAAGGTATCATTAATAATAAAAAAATTTCATAGGGATGCGTACTTTTGAAATTCACTGTATAATTTAATGAATACAATTGTTTGACAAAATAATTGTGTTATGTGATATGCTTTTGGCATCAAATTAACATACACCAGTCTCATCCATAGTATCATATTAATGTTTGAAACTGATAGTGTCCTACATTTAAAGAAACATGTACCATATCAAAGTTGGGTTATTTTAAATAGATCACCCTGTATTTTTTTCTATTTCTGAAATGTACTATGAAAATTAATGTATGTTCTTTAACAAAACCATTATTTTTAGAATTTTTTTAACAAAGTTTACAGTGTTATCGACTTTTGCTGAAACTAATAACGGTTGCTGTTGTTTGTGATAGGTGGGCGTGATTCGACTGACTTTTAGAGCCCGGCATAAGTCATGAGCACATTTCCGTTATTTTGTTCTAAAAAAAAATTTGAAGGTTAATATTTAAAGCTGAATTGGCCTATACATTAAAAATGTTTGCAAGATAATGTTTATTTTACTGATATCTCACAGGTAACTTAAATTCAGTAAATTGCAAATTGTTAAACTAGCAGATTTTAAAATATTTTAAATTTATCAGAGTTAGAGGTTGGTAACTCTGATACCGATTAAAAGGTAATTAGTTCCTGATTCCAATAGGTTACAGAAATGCAGGGTGTTCTATTTAAGTTAAGCAAGTTATTTAAGTTTTAAGTCGTTAGCGTTATGCGGTAGTATTTAAAACACTCTGTACATTATAACATAATAGTAAATATTGCAAAAGAGATGTTGAAAATTCTTAGTAAGGTGATGTAAAGCAAAATTTCTTGTTTTTATTTATCCTGAAGTTATTGCATTTTTATGGAGGGTCTGCAAATCAGGTAAATTTAATTTATCTCAGAAACGGATGTAAGTTGGTATAGGGACATGTTAAAGAACATACATTATTTTTTATTGTACAGTTCAGAAATAGAATTAAATAGATGCTGTTCTACTGAAAATAAACCAACTTTAATATAGTACGTGTTTCTGGAGCACCCTGTTAATCGAAAACATTTTAAAAATGTGATTTTAAATGATCTCGATATATGTATGCCTCAAGATTTCTTACATTATTTGTCGTTTTAGTGCTACAGAATAATTCGTTGGTAGTGCCCCACTCTGTATATAAATTTAAAAAAGCTAAACGGATGTTATCCATATAACCTCAAACAGTAAACATGGTTTGAAAATACCAACTGAAGTCCTACTTTTGTAACTAGTTACGTTCAACACTTACTTTGATTATAAAAATGTCACTTTACATGTCAAAATTAGAAAAAATATTTTCATTACTTATACTTAAGAAAGTGCTGAAAATAATGATAGTAATTATTTATCTGATTATTTGAATTAAGTTAAGCATATTATCGTTGATATTGTACATTAAAATTTGATATAAATACGACCACTTTCGATCAATAACAACAGCTTTTTGTACCTTGAACTTATATGAGATAATACAATCGACACACTTAAGATAGGAATATTACGTTGGTACTACTTTATAAGTACTGGTAATACTTTAATGGCTTGGTGAAATCAGAAAAGTATAGTAGTAGAGAAGACCTCCATTTTTAGTAAGTTTCTGAATTATTTTGTATTTTTTCTTGAAATTAAGACATATGAAATATTCCAGATATAAAAAACCTATTGTACCAGGTGTCCTATTTTTGATGTAATTGGGGAGTTTTAGGTATTTCACATGAATTGATAGGGAAAAACCGTGATCGGAACCCTTGGCCTGATTTTTGAGACGAATTCAATGGTCTAAACAGCACTTCTATATTTCTAGTCGTTTGGGAGATACAAAGTTGGCTATGACTCCATTGATTAGAAATTTTATTTTAGCTTTCTGAAAATATATGATTTCATATATTTATCTCGACAAATAAGAAGAAGAAGACGTTACCTATGAACCTTTGTTTACTGCGCGCATTCGTTGCTAGTTTTTTGACACTTCACGCAGCAACATACATAGATGTGGTTAGAATTAATGTTTTAAAGTTTTGCATAAAATAATAATTAATTATTGAAATTAATAACTTTTTGTCCATTTATTTAAAAGAAACAACTGCGTGAAGTGTCAAAAAACTAGCAACGAATGCGCTCAGCAAATAAAAGTTCATAGGTGACTTTAAACAAGAGAAGTTTTTCAACAAATTGTTTATAATTTCCTTATTTGCCGAGATAAATATATGAGACTATATATTTTCAGAAAGCTAACAAAATCTCTAATCAATGAAGTCATAGCCAACTATGGTTTCTATTTAAGAAAAATGCATGTTTGGTCTGTAACTCCAAAACGAATTATGTTAGAATAAATTTGCGTACGTCATTAAATTGCATATAAAAAATGCACAAAAATGTTTTGGTTAAAATAAAAATATTTATAAACAAAAAGTTATAAACCTTTAAAGAAAACGGCAAAAACCGTCGAGATATCGAAGTGCTGGTTAGAAAATTGAATTTGTCTCAAAAATCGGACACAGGGTGCCGACCACGGTTTTTCTGTATCAATTAGCGAAATATCTGAAACCATCCAATTACATCGAAAATAAGACACCCCTGTACAATGTACAAATTTTAAAAGTATAGCCACTTCTTGTTCCATAATTTTTGCGTTATTTTACAATCTTTTGAATTTATTAATCCACAGTTTAAACCAAAAATTTTAACTTCTTTTTTTACATTCAGTTAGTTTTAGTTAGTACCTTACAATAATATATATTTGATTTTCGGTCTAACTTGGCATGAGGTGTTACTTATAATAACCGCAAATTTGATAAGATTTTGGGCACAACCTATAAAGCCAAATGGTCGCTAATTTACATAAATTTTTGATTTCTGAAATATTAACAAACTATTCGTTTTACACATTTTTTTTCAAATAAAACTGGTTTATAGTTTAATTATACAAATTTGGAATTTTGGATTTTTTCGGTTTCTGTAAAAGCTATCAAACAACGCCTTAAACAAGTAAGTTGATTTTAGTAAAAGCAATTGTTTTTAAATTTTTTATTCCCATTTTTTTACGCTGTGACGTCATCAAATATTTTTTAAAATAGAAACCCCAATTTTTTTAACAGAATTTGATAGACCGTAAAATGCTGATTTGAAAAAGTGTACATACCGGGTTCTTCTTTTTCAAAAACACATTGTATGTTCTATGTGTAATTACAAAAAAAAAATGTCAAAACATTGTTCATATCCTAGGTAACCTAATAAAAAAAATAATTAAAATTTAACAAAATCAAGTATGCAAGGGTCATCAGTGCAATCATTTTATGTCAACTTGTTTTTTTACTATTGAGCTTTTGTTATTCAATTACTAGATAAATATATAATGAACAGGTATAATAATAATGACAAAGTGACACTTCTTATGTGGTACCAACAAAATCGTAGCTTGAGTACCGTTTGAGGCATGTTTTCAGTCCACTACCCTGAAAGGCCTATAGTTTGTGCAAAAACTATATTCAATATTTTAAACAAACTTAAAAGAGATGGTTGTGTTATAACTGGTCATAGAAAAAGAAGCAAACCCAATTATATTCTTGCCGAAGAAATAAAAATAAATATCTTCTGTTATGTTGAGGAACGGCCTACAGGATCATTTTAGATGTGGCTAACATATTGAAATTTTGTATAGCTCGGTATACAGAACCCTAAAACAATTTAAGTATAAACCCTATAAAATTTCAAATCATCAACAACTTACCGAGGAAGATAAAATAAAGCGTACCGATTTTGTGAAACAATGTTCAATTCGTTGAATGAAAATGAAGAAATGTTTAAGTAAAACAATATTTACTGACAAAGCTACATTTACTATCAATAGGGAGGTCAACTCTCAGAATTTCCGGTTTGTACTAATCCTTTATTTTTTATCAAAAATCACAAATGTTCCTTTTGTTAATCCAAATACTGATTATGTACCAACCCTCATATCCAAAACTTAACTCGTACACAGTACCCCAAAGGGTTAATGTTTGGCTAGGATGCGTAAATAACTTTCTTATTGGCCCATTTTAATCGATGGAAATTTAACAGCTGTAAAGTTTTTGGATTTATTGCGAGAGTACATAATTCTAGCAATTGAAAGGCTTAATATTTTTGAACCCTGGTGGCAAATGGATGGTGCTCCGGACACATTCTACGAATACAATAACAAACTTTTTAAAAACACTTTTGAAAGAAGCTTGATTGGAAGATTTGGTCCTAGTTCGTAGCTACCCTGATCAGCAGACTTGGCTCCTAATGAATTTTTATGAGGTTACAAAGTTTATAATAATGTACCTATTTCAAAACTTAGACGAATTAAAAGATCGTATACGTACTGCATGTAATGAAATGAATCCACAATTTCTTCAAAATTCTTTATGTTGCTTTTAAAACCGCTTAGTTTATTGTCTCGAAAGGCAAGGTGGACATTTTGCATATTCATTGGGTCATTAAAGCAATAAGTTTAATATTGTTAAAGTTCATTGATAAAATGTTAATTTACTAACCTTGTTTTCATTAGTTATTTGTTTACGTTAATAAATTATTATTTGTTTGTGATTTGCTTATTAATAAAGAAATTAGTTCTGGATAAAACAAATAAATAATTCTAATCAACTTGTGCAACAAGTCTGGTTGCCTATATCGCACCAATGATTTGATTTTTTTCATTTAAAAGTACACATAGGGTAAATGTGTAACTAAGAAAGAAGAACCCGGTATGTAACAAATCTGCAATACAATATTTTAAAAAATATTTTTATGCAACACAATATTTGGAAAATAAAAAAAATTAAACGTAAAAATTTTTATTTCAAAAAAGCAATGGTCATCAAAGTTTTAAAACTGATTTCAATTTGTAATGTTTGTTTAAAGTATACGGAAAATATTGTGCTGAATATAATTATAAAATTCTAAATAAACAAATAACATCTTTTTTTTTAATTGTTATTTTTTTTTAATATAAATCGATCTCCATTTATTTTATATCATTTGTTTTATAATATTGCCTAATATTTTCAAGTGTATAACAAAAAACTCATTTGAAAAAAAGTGACTAAAAATTCCAAAAATATAACTGTTTTTTTATTGAAATAATTAAAAAACTATATATTCTTAAATTCGCCATAAGCATATTTAGCTAAATTAAATTTAAAAAATTTCAAAATTTGATTAGTTAAGTTATTTCACTTTTAAAATTTTTTGAAAATAAAATAAAATATCAAAAAGCAAGCAAATTTCAAAAATTCATTTAGAAATATTTTTCTATTATTTTGTGTTCGAAAGTTATTTCACTTTAAAATTTTTGAAAATAAATAAAAATAATTAAAAAAATCAATATTTTCAAAAATTTTAAAAGTGAAATAACTCTTTAAACCAAAATCAAAAGCAAATATTTTTTGAATACATTTTCGAAATTGGCTTGCAATTCACTAGATTGATATATTACAACGACTGTGTGCACATGGAATACTTTTGAGATACAGACATATATATGTTAGGCCTTCTGACCTCAAATATGACCATACATAAACAAATTTTAAAATTTTTTAAATTTAATTTAACTTGTCTTATAATGTACTACAACATATAATTTATTTTTAAAATTCGTCGAAATAAGAAATTTGAAAAAAAAAAAACCAAGCGTAGTTCTTAGTTTAGTTTTTAATTGTACGTATTATTATTGAAATTTACCAATAGATACAAAAAGGAGAGATTTTTTACAGTTTTTCACTGTAATTAATAATAAATTAAAAAAATTTTAAATTTTGTAGAAAATTTATTGCTGAACAAAAGTCTTATGACTTTTTCTCTAAAAATACAAAAAAAAAGGGATACAATAAATCACGGTAAATTCTTAAGAAGAATTGTTAATAACTTTTAAAGCGGTGCCTACTTTTTAGACAAAACTATTTTTCCCATTCCTAGATTATTATTCCGAAGCGATTTGAACAATTTTTTGCAGGTAGGCAAACAGTCTCTGAAAAAGTGCCAGAATGACTGGTATAATACAAAGCATTGACCTTGAAAATTGCACACGTAGTTTCTAGTGTCTTTTACAAACAAAATGTAGTTATCAATTGCTTACAAAATACTATGTGGTAACACGCAATATTTTTAATATGTAACTCGTTTGAATCTTCCAGTAGTTTACAAACAATTCCAGTCGCCATGGGTATACTAACGCTTTGTTTATTATTCGTTGCCCTTACAATCATTGCAATCAATTTTTACAAAAACTACAAAGCTCGCCATCCGAATTTTCCACCAGGTAACGTGTTAACATTTTTCGAAATTGGTTTAAGAAAATTGTGTGTAGGCCCACCCCGCTTGCCAATTTATGGAAGTTATTGGTATTTGTTGAAAGAAAACTATTCTTTAACCCACAAAGCGGTTGAAAAAGTAGCAGAAAAGTACAAAACAAAAATTAATCGGTCTATACATAGGAGGAACTCCAACTGTTATTCCGGTTAGTTATGAATTGGTTAAAGAAGCTTTGACACGAGAAGAATTTATCGGACGGAATGATACCTTTATTACAAGAAATAGAAGTTTTGGAGAAGTATCCGGTAATTTTTTTCCTTACCAAAAAGATTAATACACAAACCAATTGGTTTCCAGGTTTATTTTTTATAGACGGTCCCAAGTGGAAAGAGCAAAGACGATTTTGCTTAAAAACTTTAAGAGATTTTGGATTTGGAAGGCGATTTGAAAAGACCGAAGAACTAATTGAAATCGAAACCAGAGAATTAATCGATTTGTTTACGAATGGCCCTATAAAAAAGGATTTGGTAAAATATAATTTGTATTAGAGCAGTTTCAACTGACAAAAATTGTTGTCATAAGCAAGTCATTTAATTTAATTTGTAGGATGTTTGTCAAGAGAAAGGAAAAATTTTAATTTCTGAAGTCTTCAATGCACCAGTGCTCAATCTTATTCTACAATTGTTGGTTGGTCAAAAATTTGAAAATAGAGAGATGCGTGAATTGGCCCGTGCAATTTTGAGGTTTATGCAATCGGGTGACACAACAGGAAATGCAATATCTGTTACGCCTTGGATCAGATTTATCGCACCTAATTTTTTTGGCTATACGCCACTCCACCAGGAAAACCAGCGTTTCCTAGACTTTTTTGAGGTGAAGGTTAGTATGGTTTAAAGAAATTTTACAATTAAATATGTGTTTAGAAAATTGTGGACGAAAGAAATTCTCAGTTTTTGGACTCGCATTTTTCTGATTTTTTGGACGCTTATTTGCACGAGCTAAATTCAGATGAAAAATCGATGGACAACAGCTTTACAAGTTATTGAAAATAAATAAAAAATATTATTTTACTTTTACTATTTGATTGCAGAAAGACAATTGATGTGGAATTTAATAGACATAATGTTTCCTGGACCTGTTACTATTTCACCTTGTTTGACGTACATGTTTGCTTATTTAATTAGATATCCAAATATTCAAAAAAAAATGAGAGAAGAAATTCATAAAGTAGTTGGAAAATGCCGTTTACCAAATTTAAACGATCGACAAAAGTAAGTAACAACTGTTTATGTAACTTAATTTTCTTGTTATGTAACTATCGCATAAGTTTGCCGTTTACAGAAGCGTTCATTAAAGAAGTACTTAGAAAACAACCAATTCTACCTATTTCAACCCCTAGACGTTGCCTTCAAGACACCACCCTTGGTGGATACGCAGTACCAAAGGTATTACAGTTAAAACAACTTGGTTTATCTAGTTAATCATTTTATTTTTAGGATTCTTCATTTTACCCTGTCAATGGACATCAAACCATGACCCCGATGTTTGGGACGAACCGTACACATTTAAACCAGAGAGATTTTTAGACAAAAACGGAAAGCTATTAAAAAAAGATTGTTCATTTTCATTTGAGGGGGTAAACTGAATCGATTCAATAACGTATACATCTAACAAAAAAAATGTTTCTTAGGCAAAAGGGTGTGTATCGGGGAACATTTTCAAGACAGATACTATTTTCATTCCTCAGTGCATTAGTACAACAATTTAGTTTCCAAGCCGCCGACAAGATGCCCGAAATTGAAAATAAAACTTCTGGATTTGTAGTTTTGATGACTGATTTTTGGGTGAAAGCTGTTTTGAAATTAAACTATAAATAAATATGTTTAACTTTCTTATTTATTTATTTGTTCAAATGGTATATTATTGTCATTATTGTATTGTGATGTAAGTATTATGTATGGTACCTCGAAGATCAGGTAAACCTGAATAGTGTGGTGACGAAACCGGTGTGCAATTCATGCATCCATTTAACAAACTATACTTATCAATTTTAAACAAAAAAAATTACTCGTGTGTGTATCTAAATAAAACTTTTTTTTCAGTCATGTATTTTTAATCAATTATAAATCTTAGAAAAACATTTACAACATACTTAAAATCGATTAGTTAATTTTTATTTACACAAAAATTTTTGACAATATTTATTTAAAAAAAAAAAAAAAAAAAAAAATTTTTTTATATAAAATATATTTTTTAAAATAATAATTAATTTTTAATTATTTAAAAAAATTAGGAAAAATTAAATAAAAAATTTATTTTTTTAACAAAAAAAAAAAAAAAAAAAAAAAAAATTTTAAAAAAGTATTTTTTTTTTTTTTTTTTTTTTTTTTTTTTTTTTTACTCAGTATACTATTGGCGCGGAGTAATAAACCTGTCAGAATTATCGAATCTCCCGTATGCAGTGGCGTAGGTACCTGATACGTTTGGAAAATCATATTTTTAGTAGGTAAATATATTATAATAGTAAAATCTACCTTGATATGAATTATTATGTGGTTTCTTTTATTGTTTCAATCCTTACTTTGTGGAATCTATTTTTCATAGTAAATAATTTAATTCAGCAATATTCCACCGTTTAATAAGATATAAATAGATACAAAACTTTTGTAAAACACAGTATTTGAATATAAAATTAAACTCTAAAATCGATAAATGACAAATGTGTCGTTTCTCAATTTGTCTATTTTAAATTTTAATTTTATATAGGTACGTATACTGAGTTTTACAAAAGTTATGAATCTATTTGTATCTTATTAAACTGTGGAATATTTCAAAAAAAATTATTTACTATTATGTGGTTTGTTTCTTATTATTACAATTAAGAATCGATATAGCTAAATAAAGTAATTTTAAAACAATTATTCTTTAGCGTCAAAATGTGTGTTGGATTATCTATCATCAGGTAAAGTGGGGTCGTTAGCGCAGTCATTACGGCAGACGGGTTGTAATTTCTGCGAAAGATTACAGATAATTAGTTGTTTGACCGAAGGGCTTCGTATACTTTCTAAATGAAAATATGTTTAGTTTGTTATTAGCAATGAATCGGCTTGTTTGTTTGTTTGTGTGTTAGTGCAAATAATTTTGAAATGGAAAACTTTTCACCAGCAAAACGTGTTAAAAGTGGTGCGTTATCTGCTAATGAAAAAATTATAATTTTAAATGTGCATGACGCTGTTCGATGTCAACACCCTGCAAAAAGTGTCGATGATATTGTAGGATTATGTTCTGCAATGACGGGAATATCAAAATCCACCATTTATAAACTAGTGAGGGAAAGAAAAATTTGGGACAAGTGCTTCACCCACTTCCATCTCCTGGTCGGCGCCCGATGGAATTAGATGATGCAATGAGGAATTCTGTCCGTAGAAAGGTTCACTCGTTCTACTTACGGAAAGAGATTCCTACAATCGATAAGATTTTACTAGCAGTAAATGAGGATGAAAATCTACCCCAAATGAGTCGTAGAACACTGTGGAAACTTCTTCGCAAGTTGAAGTTTACTTGGGAGAAGATAAATAGAAGATCCGTTTTAATTGAAAAACAAGAGATTATTACATGGAGGAGAAATTATCTTCGGGAAATAAGAAAATATAGGCGTGAAGGCAGGCGTATATTCTATTTGGATGAAACCTGGATCAATGCAGGACATACCGTAAAAAAACATGGCATGATAATACCGTTACGAGTGCTCGACAAGGATTTATAGAAGGGCTATCGACAGGATTTCGACCGCCTTCTGGGAAAGGAACACGGTTAATTATTACTCATATTGGCAATGAAGATGGCTTTGTAGATGGTGGTTTGTTAGAATTCGAATCAAAGAAAACTGGCGACTACCACGAAGACATGAATGCTAATGTGTTTGAAGAATATTTTGAGCAGATGCTAGATTTGATACCCCAAGGATCTATAATAGTTATGGACAACGCCAGCTACCACTCACGAAGATACGAAAATTTACCTACCAGCGCTTGGAGGAAAGCAGAAATTATAGATTGGTTATCTGTTAAGAATATAACTTTTGAGGATGACATGGTGAAAAGAGAATTATTGGATATTGTTAAAGTTCATAAGAATAAGTATATACGTCATGTTATTGACGAAATGGCAAAGAATCGGGGCATTGAAGTACTGCGTTTACCACCTTACCATTGTGAGCTGAATCCTATAGAGTTGGTTTGGGCTCAAGTAAAAGGTGACGTCGCTCGTAACAATACCACTTTTAAACTCGACGACGTGAAAACTTCTGGAAAATGCATTAAACAAAGTAACACCTGAAAGATGGAAGAACTGTGTATCTCATGTCGTTAAGGAAGAAGACAAATGTTGGCAACTGGATAATTTAGTAGAGATAACATTGGAGCCAATTATTATATCAGTAAACACACAAGACAGCGATTCTGATTCCGAAATGGAAATTTCAGACGAGGAAGAAAGTTAAATGACCAAGCGTAATGTGCCTGAAACAGTGTTCTACTCTCTAAACACCATTTATTGTAACCATGAGTGAGTATTGTCAGTTATTTTTAAATATACCTATTTTACCTACTAATGTCTTGTTATTTAAATGAACATTTTTATGCCTGTTACTTTTATCTATTCATTTTGATAAGTTTCCATGACAACCACATAATTTTATAATTGAGCCAAATTTACTTTTTGATGCCTAAAAATCGGTCCCCGCAAATTAATTGTAATTGTAATAAATGTACTGACGATATCTGCATTACTATTTTATTTTATATTTATGTCATATATTATTTATATGTTATTTATTTTATTTGTATAGTAGATCACATTACAAATTTTACTTCTTACGTATTATATACCATTATTTTTGTATCTTGGTATAATACCCACATCTACGGCTATGATTCTCGTTTCGTCAGTACCTGGGCTGATGGCAACGTGTTTACACAGATTAAACTATTGTTCTCAGACCCTAGATGGGTCGATATGCTGCAAGAGCGGCACAATGATCGTATTTTGGTTAGAATTTATTGGTTTTTACTTAACCGTAGAAGTACCGCTTTCACAAGAAAATAAAGAATTATTTCAAGCAATTATGATTTATTACTCCGCGCCAATAGTATACAGACTTTAGTGGTTTTTTATAAAATTATATTTTTAGCTTCATAAAAAAATACAATAAACAAAAAAAAAGAGTGTGTTTTTTTTGTAAAATAATCAACAAAATATTCCTTTCATTTTTTTTTTTTGGCAATTTTTTTAAAATATTTTAAAGAATATATATTAATTCTTTTTTTTTTTTTTTAATATATTTAACAAAAATTATTAAAATAATAAATTAAAATACTTTACGTTTTAGAATTTATGTAGGGATGATAACAAATATTTTATTTTTTTTACCATTATACATAATAATCAAATTTTTATTTTTTTTTTTTTTTACTACTAATCTTATCCCACGATCATAAGTTTTAAAACATATGATTAATCGGTATCCACTTTTTCCTTTTCTCTACTGCGTCAATTTTGATTTTTGAATTGCTTTTTGTAAAATTGTAATTGGTTGTCATGAACCAGATTTTGTTGGCTTTTATCCAACAGAACATACTTTTACAGAAACCAACCAACATTGTCAGTTCTATTTTGTAATTCTAAGTACCTGTAGCCTAAGACCCTTTCAGTTTAATTGACTCTCATTAAAGGTAACTGAAAAAAGTAGCAGATTAGTGGGTTTGTTTACACCCTAAGGGGCTGTCTCCAATATCTAGGTGAACTACTTAGTACCCATCTTTAGTACTCAAATGAATAGGATTTACTCTAATTACTTGGCAGAATATCCAAAAGTATGTAATGAAGATTACGGTGAAATATACTTTATTTTTGACCACTTATAGTCAGATACCCGGACACGTCGATTAGATTTTGGAGGGGGACAAATATTGTTGGTATTTAATTATGAAAGTGTGGCCCTAATTTGAAAGTAATGTGTACCCCAATAAGTTTAAATGGCACAACGTATTTTTATAAATTTCATTTAAGGGCCGGAACAAGAAGTTTCCTATAATGTTTAAATTTTTTAATTTTGATTATTACTTCTTGAGTTATTAAGAAAATTAAAATGCAATATTCATTGTTTTCGATACTTCAAGAGCTCGAAGAAGTCGATTTTTATTTAAATGGGTACAAATAATTGCGGAAGTTATTATTGAGTCATAATTTTTTGATACGTCCCTGGCAAAAATTTTAGTATTACTGTAAAACTAATTGTTTCGTCTCTCAAATCAAATGTTTAAAAATGCATTGTGCTATTCATATTTTTTATGGTTCATCTTACCCCCATTTGAGAGTGACACTTACTTAAATCAAATTACCAATAATATTTGCACTCTTTTAAAAGAATATTAACGTGTTCTAGCATTTTTTCGATATCTGCTTGTAACCTGTAGGTTTCGTTTTCGATGAGCCACCCTACCACATTGACTCGTCAATGTTAGTGTCGTAAATGGTATGAAAATATTTCTTTATTTCTAAAAGCCAGTTTTAAATTAATAAATCATATACACTGATTACTCCTAGGTCTTCATCTAAAGACCAATAACAACGTTCTTTTAGCAATTGACGACGGTACCGCGTAAAAAAATAGATTTTATTTTGTGTGTTACATAGAAACATTCAATATTTCCAAAAATTTTTAGATAACACGGAAAATTATTTGGAATCAAATCTTAATTTTCTCATTTATTTCAAATTACAAGTATTATTTTAACATTGTTATCTTTGCAAAACGCGGAAAAATCTCTTGCTTTGGAGAAGAGTTGACACCAGTTTTTTGCCATGAAAAAAACAAGATTTTATTTCCCAAAAATTCTTATTCAATTACATTTATAACTAAAAAACTAATATCGGAATTGTATTTCCTTATCAATATTTTGTAAATTACTAACTCACACAACACAACAAATTTTTGATTCACCCTAAAAAATAAATGAAAAAAAACCAGTTCAAATTTTTTCAAATAATCTTTCTTAAACTATTACGTAGCAATTAGTCTTGTTTTAAAGTTTTAAGCATTAAACAAACCACAATCTATTTTATATATAAAGATTTTGTACAAATTTATGGCAATAACTTACATGTTTGTGCCATTTTTTTGCTGATTGCAAGTGAAGACAATAAAAGACACTGTAAATTGTCAATGTGAAATCAAAAGCTTCCGTTAAGTACATCCTGACAGGAAGAAAAAAATAGCAAGATATTAGTTTAGCTTAGAACTATCAAATGTCTCCTTTTATGTGCATAATTGTTTGTGAGTTAAAATCATCAATTTTCCACAGAGGTTAT
>JALBCR010000319.1:0-195000 GCA_030710515.1 Abscondita cerata
GTGTTCGAATACAATAGGCTATTCGTTCATAATTTGACGACTATCAGAACTATTTTTCGCAGAAAACTCACTTCTGAACTAGACTATTAATATTAATTTATTAAAATAGTTTGATATTAATAATGTTGCATAATTTTGTTGTGGTTCGTAGAATGTAATAATAATAACTTATCTACATATTTTAGAAATAAAAATAATTTCTAATTAAAAGATATTACTGTCAATTTTGTCTCGTCGTTTATTAAATTATTAAGTTAGTTTTAAAATAAAGAATATAAAATAGTTCAAGTTTGGAGGGGATACTTGAAAGTTAGATTAATCCTCGAGTTTAAAATCTGTTTTCAAAAATCATGAAATTTTGCGCTGAAACAATGTTAGAAACACATGACGAACTTTACAGTAGATAGGTATTAAAATGTTTCACTTTTCAAAGTATTTAAAAAGTTAAATTTTCGTTACTAGTTATAAAAAGTAAATTTATCTCGTCAGATTGTTTCAACATTGTTTTGTTCCACTCGAATAAATTTAAATTCTAAATCGGTTTAGTTAAATTTTAAAATGTTTTTAAATTAGAAAATATATTGTATAACACATAATAAAACTTTTGTGACGTATGTGATATTGCACAACCTAATATACTAATCTAAGAACTGTCACATTCGTTACAAAAATCCGTGTTTCGTTGTTTATAATTTAATGCCTACTTTATATCCACTAAAATTAATAATTGTGCTGTTAGTAAAATATTTTGGCGTAAATTATGGTCAAAATTGTGAGTGTAAGTAAATGTAAAGTTATAAATAATTTTGTGAAAAGCATGTCGATTTAATACCAACAATACGAAAAGAATCTACGTCAACATTACAACTAAAGTTGGTTTAACCGATAATAGAGTATATTATACAAAGAGTTTGTAATGATTACTGTGGTTTATGTTTCGTTAAATATTGTTTTGGAAAAATTAAATCTGCAACTGATTTCAAATTCGTTTTCGTTTACTTACAATTGCTATATGTTATGATTTATAATATATGAAAAGTAGGTACCGACATGAAGAATTATCATAAAGATTAATAAAGAAATGTAGAAAATGATACAAATATACGCTCCACTTAATAAACAAGAAAACAGAATTGTAAAATTAAAGGCAAAGGGTATATACCCACTAATATCACAGAATTCAAAATATATTTGCATTTTAATGTTGAAATAAACCAAATATCGTAAAGAGACACAATAAATAAAATAAAATATCTGAAGAATAAAGAAAAATACAAAAATCATTGAACATGACCAGGAGATACAACATCATTGCAAAAACCTGATAAGGTACAAAGCCAGAAAATAGGTAACAAAAAGAATAAGAAACACACAATAGAAGAACACATTCATTAAAAAGAAGAGAAAATGAAATTGAAAACATTGGACCCAACACAAATAACAAGAACTATTGTACATTAAAATTTAAAAAAAAGCAGGAGGTTAAGTACTAAAGACGAAAAGACAAATCTCTTAGTAATATGTTATGACTTGTGCGAGCGCACATCTACTCTCGATACGAATTCCATGTACTCTGCATTCATATTGATTAGTCCAGCTGATGAATGTTAAGTGCATAAGGCCAATTATTGTTTACTAGAGGTTAAATCCGGTCTACAGACCGGCAAGGGCGACTGTATTTAGAAATCCATAAACTTTGTTAATAAAAATATTATTTTATATAAATAAGTATATGAAAAAGTCAATTTTTACGACTACACCTTTTAGGTATTTTTAAAAATTTTGTCATGTATATTTAAAACCAGTCTTAGTCAGTCCGTCATTTCAAGGTATCACTCAATGGGTAATCATTTTAATCAGGCGGCGCCCAATTTCCCATGAGTGGGGTAAAGTGTTTTATTGGCAATCGTTTGGCAGGGAGCTGCCCAATAAATCTAGCTATCACACTTGAGGTCAGGCACACACCCCACGAGGGTGACCAGAATTGACTCAATTAATTTTGAAGAATTTTTTGTCATGCGCTATGAAACCTTCTTGGTCAGCCCGTCATTTAAGGTATCACTCTCGATGGGTGGTCATATTTAAAAAAAAAGAAGTTTCAAATGGATTGGAAATTGTATAACATTCTAAATTGTATTAGACATAAGTAAAATAAACAAACAAAAGAAAAAATCAAAACAGGCAACATTAGAAACACAAGTAAAATTATCCAAACCGAAAAAAATTAGAACTACCAAAAAAGTGACAGGTTAAACTAGGTGCCGGAACATTTAAAATTTTGCGACTAACAGAACCTGGGCATGGCACAGAAAGAATTATCGTGACTGATTCTTGGTTTGCCTTTTGTCAATTTCAATAGTGAAATTAAAAAGATAGGTATTCTTTTTATAGGGATTAATCAAGTTCTTTTGCTGTCTCATAAATTCTCATTGGTTGTTTGAAATATAAGGACCTATAATAGTTTTATATTTCATTGATTTGAGTTTCAAGTATTTGTTCGTTAGGATTAAAGTTACTTCTGCATGCGTTGCTGATCTAAAATATCTTTATACGCGTATAGATCTTTTTGTCCGTGTATTTTGTAGGTTGGTTTATAAAACAATTCATATAACCCTGGGTTCCCTTAAAATATTGATCATCTACTTTTATGTCAGATCCTATAAAGTCTACTTTTGAACTTCCTGTAATATTTTTTTCTTCAAAACTGTCATGTCTTATTTCAGTTCTGATCAATTCTCCTTTGGTATACAAATCATAGCATCGATATAATTTCTGGGTAATTCATCAAGCTATTTAAGTATTCTTCATAATCCTCTGTATCAATAATATGCTCTATATTCCTTTTACTCGTTAACAGATTCATTAATTAAATCTTCAAATTATAATTCTCTAAATCATCGTTTCAGTTGGTTCTGCAATATAAACTTCTTCATTTAAATTAGATTAATGGAAGTTGCATCACGAAGAAACTCATCATCATAGTCCGGCAAAGATACTTTATCATCTTTAGTGAGGTTATTTACGACTTAATCTTTGATATTTTAGAATTCAATCTATCTTCTGTTTTTAATGATGGAGTAATACTCCTTTGGAATCAGTTTCGCTCTTCAATTTGCAATTGGTCTAAGTGTACCACTATCAAAATAATGCTAAGCGTTTACCTTCTAAGTAATCGGATATTGTTTCTAGTCGTTTAGTAATAGGAAGAAAGGCATTCTCTGAATGTCCTCCCTTGTTTAGTAACTCTAATTTTCGTTTTACTTCTTCTCGTTTTCTAATTAACCTTTTAGTTAATTCTATTTCATTTGAATGATTGCTTCCAGAATTCATAATTTATTACGTTTTGGATAAAATGTACAATAATAACAAGACGACTTAACCGCAAAAAGCGTTTCTAAGAGGATCCGACTCAACCGCTGGAAGCGTTCACTTGTAACCGTAACAGAACAGTGAACTGTTTTAAGCTTTGTTAATCGCTTTTAAACTGTCACATAAAGCTTCCATGAAATCGCTTAAAAATAAAGGAAACATCTGTTTGGAAATTGATAATTTAATAAGTAGTTAAAAGAATTAGTGCCTATTAATTGGAACCCAGAGGTTGAATAAATATATCAAATCCTTTCCTATACCGTCCTGAATCAATAGATTCTCTTTATCGATTATACTAAAAATTGTATGGGTTTTCCTAACTGTAATGTCCACGGAATGAAACTCGGAAAAGGTATTTTAATACGTCTTTATTCTGCATTAACCAAAATGTGACTGAGTATCAAGTTCGAATTCCCCATACGTTAAGCGTAAAAGCGTGCTTTTTAAGTATTGGAGAAATCCCATATTACACCTCCTTACATAATTTATCCGTTATCGATGCCGTAACGTACAGGTGGTTTTATATTACGCTTAGGCCTTACATTTAAATTAACAATTTGATTATCACCATCTGATTGATCTGCCGGTACTACAATAGGTGGTTGAATTATCGGTATACTCGGATTTGTAAAATCATTGTGTTTTTCAGATAAATCTGAAGGTACAATTGTACTTAATTGATTTAAATGACGCTTCCAAATAACATTTGACTCGCAAATTTTAACTAAATATGTTCTAGATCCTAAAACTTTATGTACGATTGCTTTAATCCAAGCAGGTTTATTAATATTTCTGTAATCGCGAGCCATCACTACTTCGCCTACCACAAATTTAATATTTCTTTTGCCTCTAAAATATTTTCTTTGCATGCTTTGCTTATGCTTTACTCGCTTACGTAAGATATTATCATCTAACTGTGCGCAATGAGGAATTAAGTTATCAAATCTACAGCGGATATTATGTCCTAACAAAAGCGTAGCCGGACTCACACCTGCAATTGTGATAATCTATCAAAACCTATTTAACGCCAAATTAACATCTTTACATTTATTATCATAAGTCATAATTGAAATTGCCCTTTTAACGGACTTAACAACATTCTCTGCACAACCATTAGTTGCTGCGTGGGAAATGGAAGCACCACATCGTAGCGTAATGCCATTTAATCTCGCAAATGTTTTAAATTCATCCGAACAAAAATTGGTAGCATTATCAGTAACGATGAAACGTGGTAATCAAAACGCGCAAAAATACTACGCAACGCATTTATTGTAATTCTACTGGTCATATCAAGCTTGTAGCAAACACCTCTATCCATTTACTATACGCGTCAACAATGATTAAGAATATTTTATTATTTACAGTCATATAATCAATATGCAAACGGTCCCACGGCTTATCGGGAAATTCCCAATACCCCAATTCTGCCTTTTCTGGTTGCGATTGAAATTGCGCACGTGAGGACACTTTTGATTAAATCTTCGATATCCTTATTCATTGATGACCACCAAACGTAGGATCGCGCTAACGGCTTAGTTTTAACTATGCCCATATTGTGCTTGATGTAAACTTTTAACACTTCACATTGCAATTCGTTTGGTATCACGACGCGATAACCTAACATTAAACAACCACTATCAGCATGCAAGAATTATGTTTTAATTTTTCGAAACGTGTTAGTTCACTTCGCATATCTCAAAAGCTAAGCGTTTACGTAAAACCTCATCGTAGCAGTGAAACGTCCACCATCACTAGAATTAATTAAGTCTAGATTTAGGTTATCATCGTTTGATAATAGACTAGGTGACGACAAAATGCTATCTAACCTCGAATGACGAACTTGAAGTTTCTGTGCTGACTAATAAATTCAAACGTGTATTGTGCGATGAACTTGGTTTTATTTAATAAGTGCAACATTTCTTTGAAAGTTGAAGAAAACGCCGTACCAAAATTTTTTTAATTTTTAAGACGTAAACGCTTAGTTTTTGAGATATCCGGGAAGTGAACTCATACAGTTCGAAAAAATTAAAACATGATTTGCATGTTGACTAGTGATTTGTTTAATGTTGAGTTACCTCGCGTCGTGATACCAAACGAATTACAATGTGAAGTAATTAAAAAGTCTCCATCAAGCACACACATGGGCATGGTTAAAACTAGAGATGGTTAGCCAACGCGATCCCTACGTTTGGTGATACATCCAATGAATAAGGATATCGAAGATTAGTAAAGTGTCCTCAAAGTGCGCGCAATTTCAATCGCAACCAGAAAAGGCAGAAATTAAAAAATTGAGGAATTTCCCGATAAGCAAACAGGACCATTTGCATATTGACTTATATGACTGTAAATAATGAAATATTCTTAAATCGCTGTTGACGCGTATAGTAAATGGATAGAAGGTGTTTGTTACAAGCGATACGACCAATAGAATTACAATAAATACGTTGCGTAATATTTTTGCGCGTTTGCAGATTACCACGTTTCATCGTTACTGATAATGCACCAATATTTGTTCGGATCAATTTAAAACATTGCGAGATTAAATGGCGATACGCCCGATCGATGGTGCTCCTTCACCGCTGCAACAACTGATTGTGCGAAGTGTTAGAGATCCGTTAAAAGCACATTCCAATTATGACTATGATAATAAATGTAAAGATGTTGAATCTGGCGTTAAATAGGTTTTTGATAGATTATCGGAGGCCACACCGCATTGATACCACAGGTGTGGTCACAGCTACTGCTTTTGTTAGGAACATAATACCGCTGTAGAGTTGATAACTTAATTCCTCATTGCCGCACGGTTAGATGATAATATCTTACGTAAGCTTGAGTAAAGCGCTCAAGCAAAGCGTGCGAAAATATTTTAGGTAAAGATATTAAAGGCTTTGTGGTAGAGCGAAGTAGTGATGGCTCGCGATTACAGAAATACCTGATAATAAACCTGCTTGGATTCAGGCAATCGTACATAAGTTTTAAGGATCCAGAACATGATTTGGATTAAAATTTGCGAGATCAAATGTTGATTTGGAAGCGTCATTTAAAATCAATTAAGTACGGCAATTGTGCGCTTCAGATCTATCTGAAAAACACAATGATTCTACAAATCCGAGGTATACCGATAAGTCACCCACCTATTGTAGTACCGGCAGATTGATCAATCAGATGGTGACAATCAAATTGTTGATTTAAATGTAAGGCTTAGCGTAACATAAAACCTACTAGCCGCCACGGCATCGATAACGGATAAATATATGTCAGGAGGTGTAATATGGGATTTTCCCAATACTTAAAAGCACGCTTTTACGCTTAACGTATGAAGGAATTCGAACTTGAGGCTCCAATC
Source organism: Abscondita cerata (assembly GCA_030710515.1). Taxonomy (NCBI): domain Eukaryota; kingdom Metazoa; phylum Arthropoda; class Insecta; order Coleoptera; family Lampyridae; genus Abscondita; species Abscondita cerata. The sequence goes on from JALBCR010000319.1 coordinate 6,716, forward strand.
ACATTTTGGTTAATGCTAGAATGTTAAAGACTGCAATGTCCACGGAATGAAACTCGGAAAAGGTATTTTTAATACGTCTTTATTCTGCATTAACCAAAATGTGACTGAGTAATCAAGTTCGAAATCCCCCATATGTTAAGCAGTAAAAAAGCGTGCTTTTAAGTATTAGGAGAAAATCCCCATATTACACCAACATAATGAACAAATCTCTTTAAACTTATCAAACGTTAAATCTGTACTAACATTGTCTTCATACGCATGACGCAGATTCTTAATATCTTGTTTGAATAGTAATAGAAAATTTGCGTTGTCTCCAAATCAACTGTTTTGGAATGCGGCTATAAGTTTGACACAAGTAGAAACAGTCTATATTTTTATGCCGACCCATGCTAAAATATTCTCTCATTAAATTTTTTGTCACAAGCTGCATCATCAAAGATGAATATAGAATTAGATTTTGCTTGCGATGGAAAAGGAATGTTGTTTTCTAAGTCGTTGTAAACAAAATAATTAATACTTTTGATGGGTTTTAAAAGATTTTCTAAATATTGATATCTTGTTTGAGAGAGATTTGGAATAAACGTTTTCAAATCGTAGTCCGTTCCGTGTTCAATTGAAACTGATCATTGTGTTAGTTTTCCAAATTCTGAATGATAAGACAACGTATTGTTGATGGTAACATTCACCATGTCTTTAAGCAAAATTTGGAAATTTGTAAATCATTATTTGATACCGTTAAAGTTATTGGATGTTGCACAGTTCGCATTTGTTTAATACTAAACAAAATTGGTGTCTTGAAAACAAATAAAAGTAATTATATTTGGATGGTGCAATTAATATTGATCAAGCCTAATGATATCAACTATAAATAACTGCGCATCAACCAAATATGTTTAAGAAAAGAAAAGTGTTAAAGAAACGTCGTGGTGACGGTCTAGTAAATTCTGTTATTAATAAATTACCATTCGAACTCCACATTCCGGGTTATAAATTTTGTGGTCCCGGAACAAAACTGTCGAAGCGAAGCAACAAAGCAATTGAATGTTGAAAGAAAAATGTCTAGAGAAAAGGGGAGCTACGTTTGTCGCGTAAACAACTATCAATGACATGAATCTTATCAGCTGCAGTTGGAGTACAACATCAGATGGCAACCATGCCAAAAAATTCAAATTAACGAAAATGATCAGAAATATACTTTGGAAGTGCCCCAAATAAAAATAATGGAAAAACATTTCATCAATAGACATTTACATTCATTTGCGGTAATCTGGTTTAGCTCTAGAAGAAGTTTGGCATACACAAAGCTGGAAGTACAGAATATATCTGTCTCTTTTGGGAATTATATATACCTAGCTTTTAATTATTTTAAAAGTTGATAAACTCTCTCATGCCGATTTTATCAAACCATAGCCTATCAGTTTGTTACACATGACTGGAAAACTGAAGAAAATAGAGTTGAAAGATATTTGAATATTCACAATAATCCTGTGACCACTACTAATGTAGACAGTGCTGCGTTCACTAATATTATCGTTGTTATTAATTTCAAGTAATTTTTTGTTTTAATAGTATTTTTGTTTTTCCATATGAATAAAAATCTTAGCCAGCAAACCTGATTTATTTTTTCTTCAATAAGATTTTAATAAATAATAAATAGAAAAATCCTCTAACCCGCTAATGGAATATGTTCTTGTACTGTCCTTCTGGAAACTCCTTCCAGCATTTATATGTCATAACTAGGTTACGTGCTCTCTATAGTAACCCGGAAACGATGGGTTTGTATTTCTTTAATTTTCATGTTGTGAATGTTATCTTCTTTCGGGGTTCCTTCTACCCCCACCCTGTCGCTATTTTACCTTTTTCTTCCATGCCTATCTGTTCCTTGCTACTTCTTTCATATCAGTAAGTGATTTTCCTTTTTTTTACTTAATCTTCAATTTGGTTTAATCAACATTTTCGTGGGTTGCCTCACATTTCTCTCTTTGGTTTTTCCATTTAAACATTCTTTTTCGTAATGTTGAATAGTTCATTGTGGTGAAATGTTCGTACCAAATTATCTGCGTCTTTCCTATTTTTACAGTATTCATGGTTGATTCGCAATTTCCCTTAAATGAGTGTTACTCAAGTGTTCCATTTTCATGATTTCTTCAATTTTTCTTAAGTGCTTAATTTCCATTACCTCTATGTTTTCCATAGCATTCTCTCCTGATTGCCTAATTTTTTTGCCGCATATATAACTATGGACAATGTTATCCTGTAACAATAACATTTAGTAACATTCATTTAATTAGTTGTGGTTTTATAAGTTGTCTCCTAACTATAATGTATTATTTTGAACAGTTTGTAATGTAATTTTTTATTTAATTTAATAAATTATTTTTGTATTTCAGATATATTCAGATGTACTTCACAGACATATATCCACTATATTCTCGTATGATTGCAATATGGTTTGGGCCAACTCTGTACGTATCTGTGCACAACCCCAAAGATATTGAGACAATTTTCAAAACAAAAGAAGTTGAAAAAGGCTATGAGTACCAATACTTAAAGCCATGGTTAGGTGAAGGTCTTCTTACAAGCAACGGTAAGTAAAAAAAATTGTCTACACATGGCATATATTTTTTTGTGGTTGTAGGAAACAAATTCAAATTGCTCAAAAAGTTAATATTGCCATCTTTTCATATGAACAATTTGAAAGGATTTATAGATGTATTCAACAATCATAGCTTGACATTGGTCGAAAAGTTGCGCGAGAAAGTTGGAAATGGGGAATTTGATATTGATCCGTACTTAAGCACATGCACGATGGAAGTTTTATTGGGTAAGAATTTTTTGTATTCTGGTGCTATTAAATCCATCACATCTATATCGGTTAGTAACTACAGGGGTATGCAGATCGATGCTTATAACTTGAAAACTGCTAAAGCTAGCGACATAAAGTTTGGGAAACTATATAACACATAATTGCGGACATTTTTTATTCTTGATAAAATTTTGATAAGACGCGTCAATTACGAGTAAATTAATATCAACTCTTGATGATTTTTAATTAGCATGATGCAGGAGCAATTGGTATGTTTGGACTTTGCCATAGTAGGTGTCTTGAGACTAACGCTTCCAAGACGAATTCAAAGTTGAGTGAGCACAAAAATAATTGTATTATTGTCATACGACTTACAATAAAATCTTGCTCTAAATATTTTCCTTAAATTGTTAATCAAATCCTGAATATATTTCAATAATAATTAGGGATATAATTTTACATAATGTATTTAACATCTTTTCGTAAGTTAAAACAGGTTAATAAGAAATTATAAACAGGTTTTAATTGATAATCCGGGTTGCCATGATTGAATATTTTGTTCCTGAAGATACAAGTAAAAATTATTTTCACATTCCAAGATCAGCTTGTTTAACTAATAGTGACTTATGCAATAAAATTATTATTTAATAATAATTTATTGACATGTACCGGGTGTTCGGATAAGGTCACGGAGCGGCTGTATTAGGCAAACGGTACGGCGTAGAAGTTTACGAAAAAAAGTCTTATGAGTAATGTAAGGGAAATGATTGGAAATTATTTTGAAGTTTGAAATTTTATTGTTAAAGGGCGTAACTGCTACCGAGAACCTAAAATTCTTAATATCTTGGAAAATTGGGCAATAAGATATAACTTTAAAAACATCACTCTAGAGCTTGGGTAAAGCGCATAATTTTGCTTTGTGACATTTTTTTGTATCTCTCACAATAAAGGAGGAGGAGGCTAATGCATCTTCCAATATTTGCATTTAATATCTCTAAACTAATCAACCGATGCCAAAGTGTTTGATCTTGTTCGAAAGAGCATTTTATGGGCTTTTAAACGAATTTTTATTAAACCGTTTACTTTTAAACGAAAAACTAAGGATGTTTCCTGTAGTGATTACACATTTTTGTGATTTTTAGAAAAAATTAAATAGAACTGTACTATTTACTTGACAGACCCTTTAGCTGTTTAAAGTACCTAGATTTTAGTGAAAACCGCATCTCGATATCTTGATCCGTTTTCGATTTATTCGAGAAAATGTTAAAATTTTGAATTTTGAAATTGGATCGAGTTACCTCTGCGGGAAAAACAAATCATTTAGCCATGGCTGCTAAATTCAAAGATTTCAGATTTGCCAAACTTTAAAATTAGTTTTTGAATTCTTATTACCTCAGATTTTTCTCGTTAAAGATATAATATTGTGCATTTTTCATTCTAATTTTTACTTCCTTCAAAAAATATGACATATTCTAACCCGGAAGCGTACGATATGTTGTGCATTTATTTCTAATATTTCGAAAATGATGTAATTGCGTCGCCAGAATATGCAATGCAATATCCACAAAGAAGACATTATTCTCGAAGTGTTTTCAAAACTAGCAAAGCGATTACGGGAAACTCGTAACGTGCAGCCCGTTTAAGCACCTGTTCGTAAGTAAGAGTTTGTAGGAGACGCACCGAGAAAAATGTTACTAACGTTTTGGCCTACGTGCAAAATGATCCTACTTTAAACACCAGAAAAATTTGCGACGACCTAGAAATTCCAAAAACAATGGTCCATGAAATTCTAAATGATCATAATACGCATCTCTACTATATTGTTTTACACCAGGCGTGTAAACATTATTGGTCTTAGCAAAGCTCACATTGGATGCGACAAACAGACTACCAACGTGTGGTGCGAAATCGTGGAAAGGAACATTATAAGTTTACATTCTTTTGATCAACCACTTAATGGAGAAACACTTTTAAAATTTTGAATGTTTCTCTTCCACCCCTTTTGGAAGACGTCTTCTTTAGAAACAAGAAACATCATGTGGTTCAATCTTGATGGTTGTCCGGCGCATTATAACAGAAACGTACGTCAGCATTTAGAAGAAGAATATCCAAATCGTGTTATTGGAAGAGGAAGTCTGTTTCCCTAGCCTGCGCGTTCACCGGATCTAATTTGTTTAGATTTCTACCACTGAGATAGACTGAAAGATCTGGTTTTCCAAGAAAAGCCAACAACCATAAAATTATCAGTTTTTTCTACCGAAGTTTGAGCAAATAAATACATCGACAATGATGGAAGACACTTTGAATATTTATGAGCTATTTCTGGCTAAACTCTGTGTAATTAAGTTTTTTTGTAATTTTCCTGACTTATTGTTCTGTTGGCCCTTTGACCTTAAAACACGCTTCATAACTAATTAGCTCTAGTTTATTGGTTTAAAACTAAACGGTTGAATAAAAAAATTTATTCAAAAGCTCATAAAATACTCTTTCGAACAATCCAAACACTTTCTAATCGATTGGTTAGTTTAGGAGATATTCGGTTTTCACTAAAGTCACTAAAGTCTAGATAATTTCAACCTACTTAAGGGTCTTTCAAGTAAATAGTACGTTCCATTTAATTTTTGCCATATTTACTTACTTTTAGAAGTAAGATTTAGAAAGAAAATGCACAATTTTAACCTTTAACGGAAAAATCTAAGTAAAAAGTAATTTTTAAATTTGTCAAATTTCAAATGTTTCCAATTTAGCAGCCATGGCTAAATGATTTGTTTTTCAACAAAGGTAACTCTCGATCGATTCCAACATTCAAAATTTTAACACTTTATTGAATAAATCGAAAGCGGATCAAGATATCGAGATGCGGTTTTCACCAAAATCTAGGTAATTTCAACCTACTTAAAGTTTTCTTAAGTAAATAGTACCGTTCCATTTCATTTTTTTCTAAAAATTACAAGCATGTGTAAACACCGTAGGTAGTAAACGGTTAAATAAAATTTTGTTTTAAATTCCATAGAATGCTCTTTCGAACGGAACCAAACACGTTCTAATCGGTTAATTAGTTTAGGAGATATTAAAATGCAAATATTCAAAGATGCATTGGCCTTCCCCTTCTTTATTATGAGAAATACGAAAAAAATGTCACAAAGTAAAATTATGTGGATTACCCAAGCTCTAGAGTGATGTTTTCACAGTTATAGCATATCGCCCAATTTTTGAGATATTATAGGTTTCTCAGTAGCGGTTACGTCCCTTAACGGTAAAATTTCGAAATTTAAAATAATTTTCAGTCATTTTCCTTCCCAATGTTACTTATAAGAATTTTTTTTCTAAACCTCTGGACCTTACCGTTCTCCATACACAACCGCTCCGTGACCTTATCCGGACACCCGGTACAGAAATATTTACTTGTTTCTTAAGAACAACGTATCAAATAAAAGTAATACAGAGTGTTGTTTATTATTTTAAGGTTAGAGGCAGGATTTTTCTGAATCATATTGATCTGTCTTTAAAATAGTATAGAGTAGTTATTACTCCACTCGAATATCTCTCTTCGCTAATAGAATATAGTCTGTACCAGTTAGTATTGGACAGGAAGTATTTTAAACATTTTGGTGTCGACGGAGGGAGATAATTCCGACAAAGCAATATGTTGTATATACGCTATTTTATTACTTATTTGCGAGTTTTGAAACACAATTCAACATGTTGAGATAAATCCTCAAAGTTGATAGTATACACTTAAATATTCTCAGACACGCATAGCAATGGCACTTCTCGCTATGGTTTTAACAAAATAAAGTAGGGGAATGTGTTTGACATTTCAAAACGAAATTTATTGTAGAGCAAGCAGTTCAAATGAGTTAGTATAATACATCCTTCTTGTGATTGCGGGGGTGGCAAAATGAGTTACTTTAAAAATACAGACCACGAAAACAAAAACAAAACTTTAATCAATTTTCATTTTTGATCTTCTGTTTTTTCGGAGTGTAAGGTATAACATTTACGGTCGTAAATAGTATAAATAGTATTTTTAACGCGTTTGAAAGTACAAATATTTGTGCTCTAGTTGCCTTTGTATGTACTAAGACACGCACATGATATTTGTTAGTATATAGTATATAAATTAGTATATATTTTTTTTATTTGTAGATCAATTAATTCTGTTGTTTTGTTTTAGAAACTATTATGGGAATTAGCAAGGATACCCTCAGAGATCAAGCAGTTACATACAAGAAAGGTGTCCAAAAGTAAGTTTGCATTATACAGTAAAACCTTTATTTTCGACCACCTCTTAAAAGCGGCCACTTCTAAAACCAGCCAAGTTTTCCAAGTCAAAAACCAATTATACGAAAATTTCATATTAATGACCTCCTAATAGCGACCACCTCTCAATAACGGCCACGGTCAATTGTTTTGTAAACTTTTTGGAAAAATACATGTAATTCTACCTCCCATTTCCGGCTATTCTTAAGTAAGGTCATTAATAGACAACAGCTTAGCGTTCAAGTTGTGCATAATATATAATTGTTTCATTGTGTGAGGCTTAAGTAATTACCGGTATTTAAGAACGGATTTAAAGAATTTGTTTGATTTACAATAGACAGTCATTACAGAGAAAGTGCAATTAAAAGGCTCATTAAGCTCACCCCAAAAATCGTATTTTGCGTACATAGTTTGAGTTAGTATGTTCAACAGTGCTGTTACATATAGACGTACAGAAAAATTACAATGTCGCTAAAAAGAAAACGTTTGTCTCTTAAAGAGAAAATTGATATAATTGTGGAAAGTGAAAAGTTCAATGCTAGAAAGTTGGCTGAAAAATTTAGTGTTGGAAGAACACAAGATAACGATATTTAAAAAACAAATGTGATTTAAAAAGCTATTTGAAGAAGGTTCCAATACAGAGCAGAAGAAAATTTTCTAGAACTGAAGGTTTAGAAATTGACCGAGTAGGAATAAAAATATCCCTATATCTGGACCTTTAATAAAAAAAAAGGCATTGAAAGTTGCCGAAAATTTAAAAATGACGGATTTTAAAGCTTCAAATAAGTGGCTTGAGAAATTTTGTCACACACATAACATAACCTTTAAAACAATTTGCGGGGAGTCAGCTGATATTAACCTGGACCTTGTTGAAACTTGGAAAGTAAAGCTGTCAGTAATATTAAAGGAGTATTCACCCAAAAATGTGTAGAATGCTGACGAGACCGGACTTTTTACCTGCGATGCCAAACAAAACGTTCTCTTTAAAAACGATAAATGTAGTGGTAAAAAGCTGCAAAACAAAGATTGACAATTTTATTTTGTACAAATATAGAAGGTGATAAAAAAAATCCGTTAATCATTGGAAAAAGTAAACACCCAAGATGCTTTAAAAGCTCTCATATCAACAAATTGCCCTTAGAATGGGTATCTAATAAAAAGCTTGAATGACGGTAAAATTATGACTTCCTGGTTAAAAAATTTGATAAAAAATGAAAAAAAAAATAGAAAACTCTCATTATTTCTGGATAATGTCCCGTCTCATCCCAAAGTGACTCTTGAAGATGTGAACATTGTTTTTCTACCTCCAAACACCACATCACATTGCCAGCCACTAAATCTAGGAAATATCCAAAACTTTAAGATGGTCTACAGGAAGTTTTTAATCAAAAGGCTGCTAACATTCACAAATACCAAACGTCCTTTTGAAGATGCGGGAAAAAGTGTCAATTTAACCAGCGCTTTAGTTTAGATATCAGTAGCCTGTAGAACCGTTTTGCCTATTACAATTGCTAAATGTTTTGCGAAAGCAGGATTCTCGGAAAAAGTCCAGCAAGAAGATTTCTATAAAGAAGACAAAATTTCACTAGCTTAGCTTTTTCCTGTATTACTAGAAGGTAATCAACGTGTAAGCCTTAAAAATTATGGTCAGCGTAAGATAGGTGCCGAGAATGCTCACGCCTCCTCAAAAACAACAGGGCGTAGAGTGTTCACGTGCATTTTTTAATCTTTGTAATGAAGACAAAAATAGTGTATTAAGTGGAAATGTTACTCGAGACAAAACTTGGGTTCATCATTATGAACTTGAGTCGAAACAAATCTCCATGCAGTGGCATAAAAAGGGCACATCACTTCCCAAGAAGTTTAAAGTGTCACAGTCAGTTGGGGAACTCATGGCAACGGTCTCTTAGGAAAGAATATTATTGATTGATTATAAAGTAAAGGCGTTTCTATAACCGGAGAACACTACGCTTCAATATTAGGGCAACTAAAGAAGCCATTATACAGAAAAGACGGAGAAAATTGACGAAAGGTTGCTTTTGCACGACAACGCGCCTGTCCACAAGAGCCGCGTTGCGTTGGCTGCCCTGCATAAGGTGGGCTTCGATATTTTAAATCACTCCCACTACAGCCCAGACCTGGCCCAGAGTGATAATTACCTGTTTCCAAAGATGAAAGAAGAGCTGCGGGGTAAAAAAATGACCACCGATGATGAAGTCAAGGAGGCAGTTTTGGCGTACTTTGAAGATAAAGAGAAAACATTTTTTTATGAGGGTATATATAAGTTAATTAAAAGATCTGAAAAAAGTATCTGTCTTCCAGATTAATATATTGAAAAGGGAAAAATAATTAGATTTTTATTTTCACCCCTTAACCCCAATTCACCAAACATAAAGCAACATCCTCATAGCTAAATTAATAATCATTTAGTGAGTTGTAGTTATATTTAGTCTGAGGTTAAAACCTTTTACTACCCTACATAATTATGATGCTTAAGAAACAATAAATCAAAAAATGTAAAATATATAATGTTTTGTTTAAAATAATAACTATAAATAAAATTAAACAGGTTTAATTAATCGTACCCATCTAAATGTATTATTTTAACTTTGGTAAAGATAATGTAAATGTAGCTGTAACTCTGAAAGTATGGAATTTAGGAATAGGGAATATTAGAATAGGATTTCAAAGGCAAAGATATAGAAGGTGATCTGTTTGAAATAACAAAGTTCATTATTATTCTAAAAAGGAAAATTTGACAACAATGTAAAATACCACCATATCAGCCGTATCCACAAGACCTTGCAACTCAAACCTTTAAAAATCGTGAGAGCCATTTCTGAGATAATTGCAAACTGCAAAGGTAAAAGGCTCCCGTGTCTTGTACCACACTGAACGTTCTATTGAGAGCTTTGCGACCAATAACGGTTGTGAATATAGTTACAACAGACCGTTTTCAATCTAACAAGAGTGGTAAAAAGGACAATATTTTCTACACTAATATCCCTAACATTTCTAGTTAGAAAATCCAACCAATTATATCGGTTTGTTTAAATGCATTTTAGCAATTTTCTTGGTAAATAAAACCGCAGAAAAATAAAATAATACAGTGGTTAAAGATCTTCAACTGTAGGTGAAAACTACGTTCAGCACTATTTGTAAAACAAAATCGACTTTGCTGAAATTTTTTTTGCTGCAGCACTAATTCCTCAATCGCCAAATTCTAATTTGAAATCATCTATAACGTGTTTGGAGAATTATAATAATTCTGACGAAGCTTTTTTCTATAACAAATGTAAATGTAAATTGTACAGTTTTGTGCAAGTTTTTTTAGTTGTATTGTTTGATTTAAACGTCTGACTACGTCAAATTTCACTTACCATTGAGGGGTATAAATAGTAAATTATTGTACAAGTTACATAAAATAAGCTATTATGTAACGTGTGTAATATACAATTTTTTCGACTTAAATGTAAAAAAAAATTAAAAAAGGAAACTCCATGTTTAAACTTTGACATTTAGTAATTTCTTTACGAAGTTGGTCCCACGATAAATTTGGCGTCCATTAAATTTCAATTAATCATTCAAATACCATCTTGAAGTACGGAACAGTATCGGTGACTTTATCACAATACTGATATTGGTGTCGTTATAGACCTATTAACGTTGCAAAATCAAAAAAAACTAATTTGATTCAGTTTGTCAAATAAAATTGGCCTTTTTATTAACATCGCATTCGCATAATGATATACATTTCTAATAGCACCATTTAGTTTAAAATGAACTAAAAAACAGAAAAATTATAACATTATTATTAATTTACATCTTGAAAACTCATTATGAGGCAATTATTCAATGATACCAAGCAGCGTCCGACGTGTTATCCGTATTAAGAGGAGTTTATCTTAAGTAGTTACTACAATTTCTTAATTTAAAAAAATTTTAAAAAATCAATGTGAACCAGTGATTGCTCTTCTTCTATATCTAATAAACAAAGTTTTCAAAAGTTTTCCGCAAAAAAGATGTCTCAGAAGTTCTTCGTAATTTTCATGTGCCATTACAAGATACTATTGACTCCGGACCTTCAATCATTTCCTGTTCTCATAATTTGAAAAATTCGTTAATTTTTGACAGAAGTTTTGAAAATTTGAAAAATTTTTTTAAAAGTATCACATTTGTCAAAAAGGTTTTGTATTAAGACGTGCGTGGTTGAAATATTCACCTAAATAAGATGCACTAGAGCAATGATTTACTTACAGTAGGTACCTTCTGCAAAATTACAGTGTTTTATTTGCCAAAATTCAAATGCTTTCAAGAGTAAAAATGCTTTAAAAATTCATTTATCGAAGTGTCATAAAGAAAAAAACTTTTCTGCAATTTTGAACGAAACAAAATCTTCCTTCAATTTTATAGGTAGATTAAATGATTTGATTCTCAAGAGGATTCCTCGTGGTGTACTAAGTTAACATCTCTTATTCATTCGTGTGTATCCTTAAACACTATAGAGGCATGGGAAACACTTTTTTTCTCATATAAAGTTTTCTCTATACCACTTAAAACAAACAGCAAAGACTTTCTGTAAAAGTTAAAAATATCATCACCAATTACGAATCGTCAAAATTTATTAAGAAAAGCAAGAAGTCCTTAAACCAACATTCTGTCTACCAAACAGTGGAAAACAAAATAGGAGTTTAGAATAGTGTCTTTTTCTTCTGGTTCTGCTGGTGGTTTGGATGGAATTTGTCCACAACATATAAATAATCTGATAAGTAAATCTTCCGGAGTTGAAGGGAAAATCTTTTATCGGAAATCACAAATCTTTGTAATTTTATATTTTCAGGTAAGGTTAACAAAGATTTTGCAGCTTTCTTTTTTGGCGCCTCCTAATGTGCTCTTTTAAAAAAAGTGGGTGGTATTAGCCCAATTGCAAGTAGTATTTTGATACCTATCCAATTAGGTTTCGGTGTGAAAAATTGCTGTGAAGCTGCAGTACACGCTATTAGAAACTTTATTTCTAGAAACAATTCAGCTAAAATTTTAGTCAAAATAGATGTAAAAATGCTTTTAATCCAATTGATGGTAATTTTTTTTAACTTATGTTAAAAATTAAATTTCAGAACTCTGTTCATATTTTTGGCAGCGTTATACCAAGTATTTATACAATGGTTATACTCAACCTCTTAGTCCTGCCCTTCTTAGTTTTAGATGACCCAATTGGAGGTTCAGTAGTGAGTGTATTTCAAGATTTACAAACTATTTTAGATGAGTTCAAATTATATATTGTTTCTTCTTTTAAGGCATTGATTCCTGATACTCGTCTTGTTGAAAATAGTAATCTATTTTTTCTTTAACTAAAGATGATTTTCTACAAATGTTTTCCAAATGTTTAAAAAATTTTCTATATTATCAGATAATATCCGAAACATTAATCCACATATAGCTCTTTATTGTCGCGTCATTGTTTTTGGATTCAAAAACTTAATTATCTTTTGCGATGTTGACTTTTCTGAAAATTTAAAGACTAGCTGCTTTATTTGGGGGGTTAGGAAATGAATCCTTTATGGCAGTGATACTGCCATTTCATCTTTTCTTACTTTCACTCCGCTTCTGCTAATCTAATTGAATCAATTCCTTCAAATAACTTTAAAATTATGTACTTAGCTGAGGCATTAGATGTTTGAAAATCACTGTTCCCCAACAAACTTTTACCTGACAAGTCTTGTTTACTAAGTAGTTGGAATCCTCAATGTGTCAAACTAAATTTAATTCTTTGTTATCACAATATGACACTCGACATAAAGCTATTCTATTTGCCAGTGCCCAATCAGAATCAGGTTTTTTGTTAAAAGCGCTCCCGTCTTCTCAATTATAAACATTGTTAGATGAACAAACTCTTCAAGTTGTCACATATTTAAGTATTGGAACTAATGTTTGCAAACCACACAATAGTCATTGTGGTCCTGAAGTTGGTGCTTTTGGTCCTCATGGTCTATCTTGTAATAAAAGTTATGGTAGGTTAACACAACAACATTATTGTTATTTTAAAGCGAATTTTGGCTTTAGCTAAAACCCTTTGTATTTTGGAACCATCGGAATTATTAGGTGATGACGGTAAAGATCCTGATAATTTTACTTTAATTCCTTGGAGTAAAAGAAAGGCTTTAGTATGGAATGTCACATGCGTCAATACGGTAGTTGCTTCATATTTACTCTCTTTCTCTCTTCTCACCTGTTCTGGTGCTACTTTAGCATAATCAGCAAAACATAACAAATTCAAAACAATTAAAGATGATTATTTTTTGTACATTTGCTGATGAAATTTTTGGCTCTTGAGTGTTGACGCAAAAAATCTTTTTTCCTCCATATCACAAATGGTTATAACTTAATCTGGTATTTCTCAGGTTGACAGTTATATTAAACAAAGCATTAGCTTGACAATACAGAGAGGGAATGCTGCTTCCATTTTAGGAACCATTCCAAAACGCATCACTTTGACAAAAATTTTTGATTTATTTTAATATTAATATCATTCAAATTTTCATTACTCGGATGCGCCCATATTCTAATCATAAGAGTATTCGCAAAGAGTATATAATGTAGGATTATTCCTACTTAATATATTAAATTTTATATTATTTATTATAGTTGTGTGGCAAACTTTCATATATACTTAAAATCTTATAAGGTTGTGCATGACTCATTCTGAATAATTTCCATAATCGTATGTCGGCGTTAGTGTGATCTTTTTATACAGGTTTCTGTATTACCAATAACATGTAATTATAGTTCATTTAATCAGACATCAACTATTTTATTTAATTTCTTGTATTCATTTCTATGAATTGTGTAGCTATTAAACGCCTAATATATTTAATGTCTGAATTCATAAAAACAGAAATACACTTAACTGCAGTTAGAAAACAAAACGTCAAAATGGAGAATGATAAAGTGTTGACATACGATTATTACAATTGCATATATTAACATGACAAACTTAAGTTCTTTGATTCTGTTTTTTCTAGTACATATGAATAAAGAGAAACAGATCATCGTAACAAAATTGTTATAATAAGGTACATACAAGTTTAACTGGTTTTAACAATAGGTATCATTAGTTCATGTTTTAGTTTATAGAAAAATATATACTATTTAATAATATATATAGATATAGCTAATTCATTTAATGTACAAAAATAAATATAATATATTATTATTATTAATATATTAAATTAAATTAAATTAATTTTTCATTAATCTCTGAAGCATAAAAAAGACATATGAGGATGTATTGATATCTAGTTAGCCTAGACCAGTTCCTTGCATAAACAAAATATTGCGTTGCCATAGCAACGAACAATAACTTATTAGAAGTGTCAGTGTAAAGTTTGACGTCAAAAAAGTAAACCAGAGTCACGCAATAAATTAAATGAAAAAGATGTCCACCGAAATTGTGAAAATCGAAAAATTGGAGTATCGAGCTATTATCAAGTACCTGTATTTAAAAGGGTTAAGAGGTAAGCAGATTTACGAAGATATGCTTAATACCCTTGGTGATCAATGTCCTTCGTATGCGACCGTCAAAATTGGAATGCAAGCTTCAAAAGAGGTAAATTTTCCATTGAAGATGATGACCGATCGGGAAGGCCAGTTTCTGTGTCAGTCCCCGAAAATATCGATGCAGTTCATGACATGATTTTATCAGACCGTCGAATTGGGCTAAAACGGATATCTGAAGCACTGAATATTTCATACGAACGCGTTCATCATATGGTTCACGTCAATTTGGACATGAGAAAAATTGCTGCAAAATGGATCCCCAAATGTTTGAATGTTGACCAAAAGCGTGCAAGGGTAGAAGCATCGCGTTCGATCTGTGCTCGATTTGAAAACGATGTAGACTTCTTAAACCGAATTGTTACTATGGATGAGACTTGGGTACATTTCTACGATCCAGAAACAAAGCAACAATCGATGGAATGGCGACACTCTGGTTCTCCAAGACCTAAGAAGTTTCGTATTCAAAAATCTGCTGGAAAAGTTCTTGCTTCAGTTTTTTGGGATTGCC
Organism: Abscondita cerata; assembly: GCA_030710515.1. Classification (NCBI taxonomy): domain Eukaryota; kingdom Metazoa; phylum Arthropoda; class Insecta; order Coleoptera; family Lampyridae; genus Abscondita; species Abscondita cerata. The sequence continues at coordinate 21,850 of JALBCR010000319.1, forward strand.
ATGGAGTAATCATGATTGATTTTTTGGATAAGGGTAGAACAATAACTGGAGATTACTATTCGACATTACTGACCACTCTACGGAAAAATATTAAAGAGAAAAGACGCGGAAAGCTATCCAAAGGTGTTTTGTTTTTGCAGGACAACGCCCCTGCACACAAATCTCATGTTGCCATGCAAAAAATTCGTGATTTAGGGTTTGAATTACTAGAACACCCCCTTATTCACCCGATTTGGCTCCGTCCGACTATCACCTCTTTCCTCAACTGAAAAAAAGTTTAAAAGGTCGTACATTTTCTTCCAACAAGGAGGTAATAGAAGCTGTGGAGGTCTGGTTTGCAGAGCAAGAAGAAACATTTTTTTTGAATGGTCTAGAGACGTTGCAGGTTCGCTGTAATAAATGTATCCAATTAAGAGGAGAATATGTTGAGTAATAAAATATTTTGACATTGAAGTTTTGTTTGGTTCTATAGTAGGCTAAGAATTTTTCAATATATCCTCGTAATCTCCTAAAACTTAAGTATATATTTTCAAGGCCATATTTTAAAAATATTTTGAATTTTACAGATACTCTAGAAATACGTACCATATACAAGTGTGGTTATTTTAAATTGAACGCCCTATACATTATTTCAATTTTTTTAAAAACAATTTATGTTCTTTAAAAATAGGTTTACCCAATTAAATATGTTTCCATTTTCTTTTTTTAAAGCTGAATTGTCCTACACATTACACAATACTGTGATCATTACATATTGGTGATATGGAATAGTGATAATTTATGGTTATTCAACTTTATTTCAAAGGTAACTTGTATGCCAGAAAATTTCTAATTATATAAATTATATCATATAAAAAATATAGGGTGATTTATTTAAAATAAACAAAGCTACGTATTTCTGAAGCACTCTGTAAAATTTAAAGTATATTTAAATTTCAGTGATCTCTTTAGTTTTCTTACATTATTTGTCGTTTTGATGCTAAATAGTAGTTATTTAGTACCTAGTGCCACACACTATATCATACTATACTTCTATTTCATTTACTTTAGATTGGGCAGATTTGCTTTCATTCGTATGTACAAATTCTGGCTGAGCTTTGATTTTATATTCCGTTTTTCCAAAGAAAAAAAGTTACAAGACAAGTACCTCAAAATTATAGATGCTTTAACAGAGTCAGTAATTAAGCAACGAAAAGAGGCGTACGAATCCAAAATTCAACATGGGATCGACAACAATGAATTCAAAGAAAAGCGGACTGTATTTATAGATAACTTACTAAAAGCCCAAGACGTAAATGGATTGCGCTTAACAGATAAAATTATTAGGGATGAAGTAACGACAATGATGTTTGGTGTAAGTATTCTTATAAATATATTTCTATAATAACTAACATTAAAGAAAGGTACCATATATAGTCGTTCAATTATATAATTGTTACCGTGTACGAGTAGATCTTTAAGCTCGCAATAAAACAAAATGTGGGTTACATCATTAGTCCAATAGTGCCACATTTTATTCAGGATGAAACTATATATTAACACGTTCTTTTCATCAAATACAGAGTTGCTATTGTTATGCTTAAATGGGACTACTGACCTTTGAGTGGTCACGTGTCTAATGGAGGGGTTTTTAGAGCGGTCAGCTCCGGCACTACTTCCGTAAAGACCACGCGCAAGTAACGTTTAAGCAAGTTTAAGTTAAATAAATATAATTTTTTACTATATTTATTTTTGTCAATATTTTAAATTACAGTAAAGCAGTTAAGTTTACAACAGTAATGTCTTCGGTTCATTATTTTTCAATAGTTAACTTTTTTGTTGATTAGTCTACGATAAATAGTTGGTGAACCAAAAGATATTTTCTCTATTCTCAGTGCGCGACATATTGTGCCACAGTTTTGAGCTAACGTAACACGCCTGAAGCACACAAAAATTTTATTATTCTGCTGTAACAACGGGTTTTCAAATAAAAAAGTGGTCTGGATAGGTCTTGACATTTCCTTTGTAAAAAAAATGCAGTAAGTGGCGCCTCTTTCTATTTACCACAAAAATAAGAATAAATTTCAAATTGTCATCCCAAAAAACCACTGAGTACCCAATTTCGTGCAAATAGAACAGCTATTAAGAAAATTATCCAAGAAAAACGAATACAAAATACTAACTTTGACACTCTGTCAAAGTGTGCTAAATCGGCATATTTTAGTTCCAGAAATCTACAGTAGTTTTATGTACACAGAGTATCGAAACACTCTGTATATGTAGGGCCTCCCAAATATTATGATAGTATGGGTATCTTTCTTACTATTAAAGATAAAGATTCGGTTGAATGGGCAAATTGTGCCACTTTTTTGGGCCGCATTTAATTCCGATAAGATAGATTTCAATTTCCAAACAGTTACGTCAATATTTCGTAAACAGTTGAAGATAGGTATGGAATATAATACACGAAAATAACTATAATTTCCTAAGGTCCAAATATTCGAAAATATATGAAATGTTTCATTTAAAAAATATTTAATTTGGCACTTGTAACTGGATCACCCAGTATATAAAATTTTTAGAACAAAATTAGTGCATTTATAAAAATAATAATTGACGTGTTCGAGGTTTTCTCCAGAAATTCACCAACTGAATTTTAATCGAATTTCTTCCTTTCATTATAAACGCACTGTATAGACAATAACAACTATAATAATATTAAAAATATTATAATTATAAGTTAAGCCCATTTTTCCATACTGTTTCAAAATATTTTAATCTAAGACTGAAAACTGCTTTATAGCTAAGTACACTTATGAAATTTAAAACTTGGACACCACAATTTCTGTAAACAAAGTTTGCACATTGTGAAGCGGGCTTAAGGGTATCATTTACAATTCTAACAGCAGGTAGTCTCAGCAGGGGTTATCTTATAGAAGGACTGTAGAATGAATCATTACACTAAGCACGTTTTAGAAAATAGGTAATTTACGTTGCTTACTTAATTTTTTTCTTTAAAGAATATATTTGAAGGTATCGTTAATTAAACAACATTATCAAATTAAAATTATGTAATAAATTCTTGTCAAAAAACTAAATATATACGTTGACAATAAGAATTGCCTTAGTTTTTATTTTCACTTTTTATATTAACTACAGAAAAAAATGAAACGTCATAAAATATACATTTTGTAAGGACTAAATATTATGAATAGAGAGTTTAATGAATTTTTTTAATAACTTACAATAATTAGTAGGTTAGATTTATTTAAAAATAAGTAATAATCAGTCAACCCAAATAACCATGTTTAGTTTTTGATTTAATTTAAAAGTTATTGCTTGTAGACGTTTTTAAATCAAAATTATTTCTAATTTTATTTTGTAAACATTTCCTAAACAAAATTTTGATTCGATAATTAATCGAGCTATGGTGTTTAATTAGCGATACCTTCAAATATATTCTTTAAAGAAAAAAATTAAGTAAGCAACGTAAATTACCTATTTTCTAAAACGTGCTTAGTGTAATGATTCATTTTACAGTTCTTCTATAAGATAACCCCTGCTGAGACTACCTGATGTTAGAATTGTAAATGATACCCTTAAGCCCGCTTCACAATGTGCAAACTTTTGTTTACAGAAATTGTGGTGTCCAAGTTTTAAATTTCATGAATGTACTTGGTATTAAAAGACATGGTGCGAGGAATTCCACAGTGGTAGCTGAAGGCTAGAAGACAAATTACAAAAGAAAATTGCTTATTCCAACCAAATTTTACACAACCACCAAGCAGAAATAACTGACATACAGATTCCTTATATGATGTTAACATCGAAGTCCAGCAGTAAAAATGTTCCACAATTTCGTTTAATTAGTTTCAATTTTTCTGTTAACGATAATTTTTATATTAAGTACCTACTATTAATAAATAGCTGAATATAATTAAAATTGTAGATAATTTGTTTTAAAATTGTTATGATTTCGAATTGTTCTATAATGAGAGTTAGTTAGATATTGCAAAAATTGTATTGAACAAAGGATCAAAGAACATCAGAACTACACACGATGAAAATCAAACATTGAAGAGTCACTAAGTATATAAAAACATCCAAACTTTAACCGAAAGGTTGGTTAAAAACTTAACCATTCTACTCTTACTATTTTATCTCCAATCGGGAGAATAATGAGTTTAATCTTTGTACCTACGGCGCTTTTGCTTTGCTACATGCGTTGCGTTTTTGACAATGACAGTTGGGAATGTCATGCATATGAATATTGGCGGTTCGTGTTAAACACCATAGGAGTAACCTTTAAGTAATATTGTTTATTATTTCGCTTTTTTGTGTCATTTTTATTAGATAATTCAATTAATAATAATAATTAGTGTAAATATTGATACACAAATCGTGATTTTAAATTCTATAAATGCTTTCAATGAGAGTACATTTTGACTTGGTCAAGCCCACCAACTCCTAGGATTTGGAGTATTTCCACTATGACTAGAAAAAAACAGTCACTTTAACTGTTTCTATAGAGATACGCAAAGTCAACATTTTCAACCGCTTGAAGATAAAATGTTGTTGTATAAACTTGTGCACATTTTTAGGGACAAGACACGACCAGTACAACCTTAGGATTTGTCCTTAGTCTTTTAGCCATCTATCAAGATGTTCAGGTAAAAGTTTTTCAATCTACATTTTAACAACTAAATAATATGTTTAAGGATAAGGTAATAGCGGAACTGAATGAAGTATTTGGAAATTCCTCGGCGCCTATTACGTATAATGACTTAGAAAAGTTACCATACTTAGAGCAAGTCATTCAAGAAACATGGAGGTTGTACCCACCCGTGCCAATACTTGGAAAAAAAGCTTCTTGTGATGTGCCATTAGGCAATTTTTTCATAAAAAACTGAGAGTATTTATTAAATAAATTTAATTGCAGATATCGGTATATTGCCTAAAGGTTGCCGTATTGGAATTTTTGTATTTGGTTTACACAAAGATCCTACACAATATAAGGACCCGCATAAATTCAATCCGGACAATTTTTTGCCAGAAAATATTGAAGCAAGAAATCCGTTCAGCTTTCTGCCATTCTCTGCTGGGAGTAGAACTTGCATTGGTAAATACTCCTAAAACCAAATGTAATACATTCATTTTTATTCATTCAGGTGCCAAATATGCTACATTGTTAATCAAAGTAGTATTAGCCACATTCCTTAGATCTTATAGGGTGACTTCTTCATGGCATGAACGTGATTTTGTAATATCCGCCCAAACTGTGTTGCGAAGATCGGAAGGATTTCCAATCACTCTTCATTTCAATGAAAACTCCAAACTTAATAGATCGAATTAATAATACATATGGGTTATAGTTAGAATGCTTATCTTATTTTTTTGTAAAGTTTTCTTGTATTCATATAAAGAAATACATAACTCTGAATGAAATTATAAATAACGGGTGCTCAAATAAAAAAAACTAGACTGGAATTTTCTTTGATATTTGGTAATTTTTTAACAAAGTAGTCAGCTGATACAAAGTTTAGGTTATAATTAAAGATGTGTAAGGGCCGGTTTCTGGAACAAATTTTAAACGGCCCGATAACTAACTGTTAGTTAACTTATCAGTCGTTAAATCCGAAAAAATATCGTAACTTAATTGAGAATAAACAAGTGACGGCGTTATACTAGCTAAGAAAAGTCTAGCATGCCAAGAAATTCTCCAGGCAATTAATGCCAACAATCAGACAGAACCGAGGAATGCCCGACAACTTCATTTGTTGTACATACGATAATCTAAAAAAAACTGCTCGACAGTTGCATTATAGACGTCATGGTGGCCAACTAATGTGAGATGAAACATCCTCTATTTTAATGGAAAAGTAGAAAATTGATAATATTTGAAAAAATAAAGATTTTTGGAATAAACAATCTCACACAATTTTTTCTTGTTTTTAATAATAAATTAGTTCAAATAATATAATAAGAGGGTTTCAATTTGAAAGTTTTTGGTGCCACTAGTTCCCGATATTTCTAATTGACGGTTTATCTGTCGCACCCTGTATAATTAATTGTGTTTTTACAACCACTATTAAAATTAAATCAAACTCGAAGATGAAACAACACGTTGTAACCTTTTTCAATAGTACTGTAATATTAATTCACTGTAACACTTCAAGCAACTTATTATATCGTTTCTACAATTCTTGAAGCTGTATGTTCGTTGTAATTGAATTCAATATGTATTGCATTTATAGTTCTGTGCTATAATTTAATTTTTTTACTTTATTGAACAGTTAAAACAAGTTTAAATAATTACCTCGTTAAATTGTTAATTATTAGCATATATAATAATATAAATAAAATATTATTTACATATCAAAAGAAGTCATTAAATACTTAGTTTCCTCTAGAAATTAAAACACAAAAAAAATGTATTTATCTTTAATGGTTCTAAAATAGTGAATTTCTTATGAAACCCCTGCAAACTTAATGTTTTGCATTAAATGTTACATATGTCAAAAAATATGACACATGCCTTAACAATATGATGGCGCTGATCATAAAATTTAATATATAATTAATAAAAATTTTCGACATCAGCAGTTTTATCATTTTTTATTGATTGTTAGAATGAATCAAAAGTCTGTTTTAGTTTTTGTTATGGCTATAAAAATCTTTTTTATTGTTTTTAATTCAAGCTCGAGCCGTATGTGCGCGTAGATGTAGTTATTTGCTGTCGCTTATATTACTTTAATCTAACTTCTCAAACCAACATTTTTAATCAAAATGTCTAAAACACGTGCTTGTCATAAAATAGAAACTGATATTGAAGAGGGAGTGATAAAAACCATAGATGCGATACTAAAAAATTCTGATTTTATCGAAGAACTCGCAAAGAAAATCGCTTGCCAAATTACACAAGTGTTGCAAGATAAAGTTGAATCTCTTGAAAATAAAGTGTGTGTATTAGAAAATAAAATCGTGGAGTTATCTAACAACAATGAAGATCTCGAACAGCATGGTCGACGAAGAAACTTACGTATACTCGGAGTACCTGAAACACCTCAAAAAAATACGAGCTTGGTGCTAAAAAACTTCCGGGCAAATCAGGTCAGCATCGTCCTATTATTGCTAGATTCACTCAAATCACTGTGTGTAATCAAATTTATAATAACCAGAGCAAACTCAAGAATACTTCTTATCTGGTAAAAGACGATTTAACCAAAAAACGTTTGTTGTTATTGAAAGAAGCAGCCGAAAAATTTGGTTTTAAAAATGTCTGGACTAATCTAGGTGTTATAAAAATTAAACATAATAATAAGATTTCTAAAGTCACTAACAGCACCGATTTATCAAAATTGTTGATATAAGTGCCGGCAAATTCACCTATGGAAATAACCTACAAAACTATTTTATTGGTTATTTCTAAAATACGCTTGAACTTGTTTATTTATTAGTATCACTAAACATCTTGTGTTTGCATTACCTTCATTATCTTTAATTTTATAGTACTGAATTATAACTACATTTCAACTACGTTTTTATTCATTTATCCATTAGTTATATTTATTTGAAGATAATTCTAACTATTAGTAAATTAATTTTACTTTATCGTTATCGTTACCATTAAGTTTACAAGTTCTTTCTACTTTATACAATCATGACAACAACATTACTATATACTATTCTTTTGCATATATTTTATTCTTAGGTAGTATTCTAATTATACTTTATTATTCTTATTTATTTAATTCATTATGAGTAAACTTAATTTAGCTCATGTTAATATTAGGTCTTTATGTGCTAAAATTGAGCAATTTCGAGAGTATACGGAGGGATTCTCGCATGATATTGTGGCTGTAGGGGAGACCTGGCTTAAACCAAACGTACCTGACCTTGTAGTTTATATTCCTGGTTTCAATTTTGTAAGGGTAGATCGGACTACGTTAGGCGGAGGGGTGGGTTTGTTTATAAAAAATAGTTTAACTTTCAAGACCATAAATAAATATACTGTAATTAATTCTTCTATTGAACAATTATGGATTTCTATGATTTTAAATGACAGAAAGATGGCAGTAGGGGTGGTATATCGCCCTCCTGGGTCCGATATCCACCAATTTTTGGACTACATTGAAAAACATTTTTCGGATTTATTACTTGAACATGATGAAATTTTTTGTCTAGGAGATTGTTAGAAAACACCTCTTATTCAGATCGGTATCTATGTATGCTGAAAGGACTAAATTTAGTACAAATCATCAATAACCCTACTCGAGCCACGGCAACTACATCTTCTTTGATAGATCATGTTATATGTACACAAGAATCTGCAGTTGTTAGACATGGTATCACAGATCTTCATGATCTTAGTGATCATTGTTTGGTTTATGTAGTGGTAGACATTCTCATGAGGGGTGATGTTGAGCCACCCAAAAGCTATCGCACTCTATCTAACGTTGATAGACATATAATTCAACGAGATTTAGTGTCAATCCCTTGGCATAACATGTATCATATGCAGCGTATTGATGAAAAAGTTGATTTTTTTAATCATCATATAATACAACTTTTCGACATACACGCTCCCATTGTTACATCTACTCCACATAAGAAGTATTTGCCGTGGATTACACATAACATACAGTTCATGATGAAATTAAGGAATTCTGCCCTTATCAAATTTAGGCGTAATCGTAAACCAGCTACGTTTGAATATTATAAATCTCCGCGTAATTTAGTATCTTCGTCACTTCGGAGGGCGTATTTTGGTAGCTTATCATCTAATGTCTCATCCAATAATAGGCAGGTCTGGAAAGATTTGAAAAGGTTAAATATCAACTGTAAAAGACATCTGTGCTTACAAGCTCATATTCAGGATGTAAACTTAATCAATAACCATTTCTCTTCTGTTTCTAACAATTTAAATCCCATTTGTTTAAACACATTGCATTTTTATTCAAACAATGTAAGTGATAAAGTAAATGGTGATTTTAACTTTAATGCTATCTCAGTTGAAGAGGTGAGGGTGTTGTTTTTGACATAACATCAAAGTCTATTGGTCCAGATAATATATCCATACAAATGCTGCAGATTTGTTGCCCCGCCATCCTGCCCATGGTGACTCATATAATTAATTCTTGTCTAATTGAAGGGTACTTTCCCTCTCAGTGGAAGGAATCTTACGTTATACCTATTCCTAAGTTAAAAAATTGTAGTGAACTAAAGGACATTCGTCCTATCAGCATTGTTAATGCAGTATCTAAAGTTCTGGAAAAAATAATCGAACGTCAAATACGTGTCTATCTGAATACCTACAACATATTACCTGAAGTCCAATCTGGGTTCAGGCCTAAACATAGCTGTGCTACTGTATTATCTGCTGTAGTTTACTTTCATTTGATGTTAATCGGAATGTTGTTCTGATTTTGTTAGATTTTTTAAAGGCATTTGACACAATTAGTCATGATTTGCTTTCTGCTATTTTACACTACTACGGTTTCAGCAAAAACACTCTTAGTTTCTTTAAACACTATTTACTTAACAGAACCGAAAGAGTAAAACTGAATAACAATTTCTCTGATCCAAATGTCATTCATTCTGGTGTACCTCAGGGTTCAATTTTAAGACCTTTGTTATTTACGATTTACACTAGCAACTTATTTTCTTGTCTACAATATTGCAAATATTATCTATACGCTGACGATACGCAGCTGTTATATGAATTTTCCAACGATGAGGTTACTACTGTTTAGTCAAATATTAATCTAATTTGATCAAAGAGGCTTCTAATCATTCTCGTCTATTTTGTTGTTCTGTTCCAAGCAATCTCGTGAACATCTGCAACATAACCTAACAATTGGAATCAATGGGGAAATTCTCCAGTTTACTAATGTGCCAACAACCTTGGCCTTCAATTAGACATTAACCTACGTTTTAAAGAACATGTTACGCAGATCGTTAGTAAGTCGTAGGGTGCGCTAAGAGTTTTATATCCGTATCGTTACTTAATGTCTACACGGACACGTAAAAATTTATGTGACACCCTGGTTTTGAGTAAGTTTAACTTCTGTGATGTTGTGTATGGTCTGTGTATAGATGAGCACTCATCCCTAAGAATTCAAAAAGTACAAAACTCGTGTATTCGTTTTGTCTATGGTCTACGTCGACGTCATCGTGTGTCGCCATATCTGATTTCTGCAAGATGGTTAAATATGTTGAGTAGGCGCAGGCTTCACCTTGTATCGTTCTTTCACAAAATCTATACCTTTAGATCTCCTCCGTACTTGGCCAAGAGGCTTAGATTTCGCACAAATGTACAAATTTAAATCTTAGGCATCGTGAACTTTTAACCGTACCCAGACATTTTAAATAATTATTCAAAAGAAGTTTTTCATACAATATAGCACATATTTATAACAATATTCTTTTGATGATTAAGTCTTCATTGATGTTCGGTTTCAAAATACAATACAAAAATATTTGCATTATACTTCTGGCGACTAAATATGCGATGATTGTTGGGGTCTTTCCGTGTCTCTCAAAGTTGCTGCTAAGCTCATGAATTAAAATGAAAATCAAATTTAATTTGTCAAATGTATCTTCTGAATTTATTATATTATACGTTCTGTCAGCGGCTGGTACTGCAAGTTTACTTAACTTAAAGTATGGGGCTCTAGGAGGACTGATTCTCCCTTTTCTGGATGAATCAATAGAGTTCCGGCTGAAAAGCATTTTTGTTATTACTTTCAATCTATTGTACATGTTAAGAATTGTAAATTGCTTTTCAAAAATATATTATTATTATTATTATTAATTACAATTTAATTCATGTATAAAAAATTGCATATGCCGCTAGTAATTTAAAAATGAAACTAATTAGAAATAGACCGAAATAGATATTTAATTGGAATTGCGAGTATTGAAAATCTTTCAAGCCGCCGCTCCGCACTCTAAAGACACTTCGTCTTCGACTTCTTCTCCTGAGTGCCTTCCTCTCGAAATCCTCTCTGAAGAAACCGTTCCAAAGCTTCTAGTGCATCCGTTCTGAAACTCCGCCGTATACTATTTTCTAACTCTCGTAAAACTAATACTCTCTTACCTCTGCAGACATCAAGCGACACTGATTAAGTTCGGCTGCAGTTTGCTTGCTTGCGGGGCTTCCGTTTAACCAACTAAGACACTGTGCGAACACTGATTTAGTTCGGCTTGCGCGCCAGTGTCCCTTCCATCTATTTATCCACTACCGACCTGACTAAGTTCGGGACGGAGCTAAGACCACCCCTCCGGTACAAAACCATCCTTATCCGAGACATCTTCGATTCACCGAACGTTAATAAAAACATCCGCAGACCTATTCTGCCGGCGACTCCGATTAATAACGGTGGGCTATTTAAACCGACTTCTAAAAGGACCGAAGAAGTCTTCAAGTCACGGTGAGGCCGTTCGTTAACCACCCCTTCGAGTTTGTAACCTCTAAGGGATAAAACATCAAGTCCTGGGATACTTGTCGGATAGCCACACCGTTCCAGAACCGACCTGAAACCAGAATCATATTACGGTAAACCTAATATCGTTATTACTTACAGTACACCACAAAGGGGCTGCTCGTCGTGTCTGGTCCTGCTTGAAACCCGTACGTCCGCACCACCTCATTTCACTGGCCTTAGAAATTAATTCGTCAGCTGATTGGCTGTGTCTCCGCCAACGCCGCAATATACCGACACGACGAATATAGAAACAATTTTATTTTATTTTGTTATTACACGTAATATTTTCTTATTTCTTTTTTTTTGTAAAGCCAATTTTATTATTATTATTATTTTGTAATACACTTTTGAACTCTGGATTTACCATTTTTTGCGACTGAAGTTACCCGCGGTAGAAATAAATTCTGTATGTAATCTTTTGGCACTTATAAATTAAAAGTTACATTCATAAGGCCAGGGTTAATACATGGCGCCCGAGCAAGGGACCGAAAAATTACTTCAGTCGAGAAAAATAGCCGTCAAAATTAAAAGACCGTCCGAAATAATTATTTATTAATTTTCCGTTTACAGAATTAATTTATTTTCCGTTACAGCATCCGTTTGAAGTCTATTTTCCGTTCGAGTTTAATTTTATTTCTTTTCAGAATCGATTTTATTTTTCTTTCAGTGAACAATGGAAACTCCGCCTGAAACCGAATTTAGTTGGATCTACAAACTTAAGAAGAAAGATCTGACTGACCGTTTGAAGATGTTTCGACTGACTACCGAAGGAACCGTAGAAGAGCAGCGAGCTCGTATGGTTCATTTCATCCGGACTGGAGAAGGTCCTGCAGCAAGCGAAGAAGAGTCCGTTACCGTTACCCCAAGCGTCTTAAAACAAGAAGCAACCACCACACCGTTAACCGCCAGGGCTCAATTATGTGACCGCATTCGCAAATGGAACGTAAAGTTCGATGGGAATGGAGACGCCGTGTCATTCATGGAAAGGCTTGAAGAACTTCAAGAATGTTACGAAATACCTCCAAACGAACTGCTGTTGGCACTACCCGAATTATTGAAGGATAATGCGCTCTCATGGTATCGAAATAACAGAACCAGCTGGCAGACATGGAGCGAGTTCATTCCCAGCTTCCGCCGACAATTCCTAACGCACCGATACCGATACCAGCTAGAAGAAAAATACGAAACCGGCTACAAAACTCTAAAGAAACCGCATCCCAATACGTTACCGAAATCTCCACGTTAATGCGTAGACACGGCGGAATGTCCGAAGAAGTACAGCTGGAGAGGATATATGAGAACCTGCGGGTGGAATATAAACACTACATTCGCCGGCAAGACTTCTCTCAACTCAGTGACTTAATGGACATGGCCGCGCAATACGAAGCTCTGCCCAAAAGATCGGAAGCCACCAAAGTAGTTACCATTAACCAGGAAGAACGCTCCCCTGTTGTCAGACAGGTGTCCACCGTGGAAGAAGCAAGTAGCGTCACCGCAACCCGGCTGGAAAAACCCGTAACTGCAAGATCAGAACCCGTGAGGGTAGACACCGTTCAAACTTTAAATACAAACCGACTTGAACAGGTATGCTGGAGGTGTGGCAGCTACGGACATTGGAGAGGCCAATGTAGCCGTCCGTCAAAAATATTCTGCTCTCGTTGCGGCCGCCCGAATGTGCTTTCTAAGGATTGCCGGTGTCCGGGAAACGCCTTTCGCCCGCGGAGGACATAAGGCCACTCCCGCGACAGAAGGGCGCAGCCTGTCACACCAAATCGGAAACCGAAACCGCCGACTGGAACCTCTGGTTGCAGAAAGTAAAGGAGTTTACTTCCACTTTAAACCATGCGCCCCTTCATAACGCCTCCATCGACGCCCGGCTATTTGCACCAGTAGAAATAGCGAATAAAAGATGGTGGGCACTGGTGGATACGGGTGCGGCCCGGTCATACATTAACCAAAGAATCCTCCGATGGGTACAGCAGCACCACCCCGCTCCAGCAACAACCCTGGTAACCCAAGTTTTGTTAGCTGATGGAAACACTACTGATGCCACTGGTCCGTACCGTATTCCGTTCAAGCTCGAGGGGATTTCTGCCGTATTCGAGGTGTTCTGTATACCGACCTTGTCCACTGAGATGATCTTAGGACTCGATTTTCTTAGGACGTTTGGAGCAACCATTAATCTAAACAAAAATGTGCTAGAGATAGGCATGATAGAAACACCATTATCAACTAATTCTATCCCCGGAGTAAGTGGTATTCAGTCGTTAACGAGTGACCAAGCGAGACAGCTCAATCAGTTCCTAGAACGCGAGATAAAGTTGTTCGGATCACGTCCAGGGATCACTACCCTTACTTCCCACCGAATCCGACTGAAACCAGAGGCCGATCCCGTCAAGCAACGCTACTACCCCCGCAACCCGGCGATGCAATCCATAATAAATGCCGAAATCGACAAAATGTTGGAAGATGGTATCATTGAGCCCTCCAAGAGCCCCTGGAGTTCGCCCGTTGTGCTGGTAAAGAAGTCGTCTGGAGACTACCGGTTCTGTGTAGATTACCGCCGAGTCAATTCTCTGTCGGTTAAGGACGCGTATCCTTTGCCGTTTATTCACAGTATCCTAGATAAGCTCAAGGAGGCCAGATACGTCAGCAAACTAGACTTGAAGCAAGGCTACTGGCAAGTTCCGATGAAGCCTGAGAGCCGGTCCATTACCGCATTTACCGTACCCGGCCGAGGCCTCTTTCAATTTAAAGTAATGCCATTTGGATTACACTCCGCTCCCGCTACTTTTCAACGTCTCCTGGACACAGTCATCGGCCCCGAACTCGACTCCAAGGCGTTTGCTTACCTGGATGATATAATCGTCATTGGAAAGACCTTTGAAGATCATCTCCAAAACCTCACTGAGGTCTTCCAAAGGCTAAGAGAGAGTGGCCTACAATTACAAAGAGACAAATGTTGCTTTTGTCAGAATAATGTTAAGTACCTTGGTCATGTGGTGACTGATTCCGGAATTCAACCCGATCCCGAAAAGGTGGAGGCCATTGTTAAGATGGGGGCGCCGACTACAGTAAAACAAGTTCGTCGCTTCTTGGGTATGGCTTCTTGGTATCGCAAATTCATTGCGAACTTCGCTCAAGTAGTACATCCTCTCACACAATTATTAAAAAAAAATCACATCTTCAGATGGGGATCCGACCACGAAGAGGCCTTCCGGAAATTGAAGCAAGCTTTAACGACCAGCCCCGTCTTGGCGTGTCCGGATTTCAGCGTCCCCTTTACCCTACAAACGGACGCCAGCACCACTGGGATAGGAGCCGTGCTTACCCAAGTCCAACAGGGCGAAGAACGGGTAATTGCCTATGCCAGTAGAGCCCTGAACACCGCCGAAAGAAATTATGCCACTGTGGAACAGGAATGCTTGGCTGTGGTATGGAGTATCAATAAATTAAAAGGATATTTGGAAGGATACCGTTTTACCGTGATTAGCGATCACCGCAGCTTAAAATGGCTCCGCACTTTGGTAAATCCTTCCTCCCGATTGACTAGATGGGTTATGGAATTGCAACAGTACGACTTTGAGGTGGAGTATCGCAGCGGTGCCAAAACCAAGTCGCCGATGCTCTATCTCGCATGTTCGAAAAATCCCCGAACCCGTCACCAAACGTTTCCGCTGTCCGACCGACCGAATCAACCGCCGTACAACCGTCCTGTCCGTGGATAGACGCCTGGAAACAAAAATTATTACAAAATCCGTCCGGATATCCGGGATACAAGCTAGAAAGTGGTAATTTATTCCGAAACTTTCCAGATTCATCCACGACGGTCACCGAAGGGTTTCATACTCCATGGAAGCTGTGTGTTCCGAAATACCGATCAACCGGAAGCTGGACATCTAGGGGTGGCTAAAACCATAGCCCGAATATATCAGCACTATTATTGGCCCGCTATTTTTAGGGACGTTACGTGGTACATACGAAATTGCCACGAGTGCTCTCGCTACAAGTCACGAACAGAGCCCAAACTAGGGGAGATGCACTTTTCCCCAACGAACGGTCCCTGGGAAACCATCAGCACCGATCTTATAGGCCCTTTTCCCCGGTCGACTCGAGGACATACATACGTATTAGTCTTCCAGGATCGGTTCACCAAGTGGGTGGAAATCCTGCCCGTCCGTAAGGCCACCGGTGAGGTGGTCACAAAAGCCTTTAAGGAGAGAATATTATTTCGTTTTGGGGTCCCGCGAACAGTTGTATCAGATAATGGGACACCCTATGTCAATCGCTTGTTTCAGGGTACTCTGTCCGAATTTGGCATCCAACACCGCTTGACTCCACCGTATTCTCCGCAAAACAACCCCGTCGAAAGAACGAATAAGGTTATTGGAACGATGTTAGCGCAAAACTGCCAAGAAGACCAAAAGACTTGGGACGTTCGACTTCCGGAAATTATGTACGCCATAAATTCGGTCAAACACAGTTCAACTGGATTTAGCCCCGCCATGCTCAATTTCGGACGCGAATTGGAGACACCCGGAGCTATTCATACTCGAGTTGATCAGCCGGAGGAGCTGCGGAAGAGGACTCATGCAGATCATGCGTCACAGTTAAGTAAACTTACCGTTCTAGTCGATTTAGCCCGTCATCATCTATCTCAAGCGTTCGACACTCAGAGGCACTATTATAATCTCCGAAGGACACCCTACAGTCCCCGAGTAGGGGAATTAGTCTTTAAAAAGAATCACTTTCTTTCCGATGCCTCCAAAAACTTCGCTGCGAAGTTAGCCCCTAAATATTCCGGACCGTATCGCATCAAAGAGGTTCTCTCCCCACCATTATTTTATTAGAGGATCCTATAACCCGCAAGACCGTCGGAAGAGTGCATGTGCAAGAGATAAAGAACCCTTTCCCAGGGGGATCCCTCTCCTCTCTGAATTCGGGCCTCTTAAATGCGAAACACGGGGCGTTTATAGGTCAGTCCAAAGAAGAATCTACGATGGCACCCATCCGGATTAAACACGATGCGCGAGTGGGCCCCTATGCTAAGAAGACCCGCCGGCCAAAATTCCGCATCCGGCCATGGAATCCGGATTATTACCGCAACCCGGATTGGCAAGATATGGGTCCGATTTTCTTAGCTAGGATCTAACGCAAACCGAAGAGAAGTTGGAGCGTTTACAACTCCGGGAGAAGACGCCTCCGCCGTCCGAACCTCGACCGCCAAAAACACCTCCAGCCCAGATGCAGAACCTGCTAGAGGAGCTGTTCGGGTCACCAGAGACGCCAACCCCGGTTGTCCCGCTGACCGATGTCTCCCCACCGGTATTGGCAGTAACTGAAACCCCGCCATTTTTAAAATTGCCCGAGGGCAAGAACCTTCTGGACCTGCAGCAACTCACCGGAAGAGAGAGGCAAAAGACCCTCAAGAAGATGAGGAAGGTTAGAATACCGGTTGGAAGACGGGAGTATGTTACCTTCCACCGGTCGGAAGCCGAGGCACTGGGAATCCTGCCTTTAAACCGAACACCGTGTCAGGTCTAGTCGACGAAGGGGGTGTAATGTTTGCTACTAGATGGCGATGCCGTTGTAAAATAAGGTAAAGTTATTTGACGTCATCTATCCCCGCAACCAAAAATCATTCACGCATAACATGTATTCCCTCCCTGATAACCGTCTATTATAAAAGCCGCCGCTCCGCACTCTAAAGACACTTCGTCTTCGACTTCTTCTCCTGAGTGCCTTCCTCTCGAAATCCTCTCTGAAGAAACCGTTCCAAAGCTTCTAGTGCATCCGTTCTGAAACTCCGCCGTATACTATTTTCTAACTCTCGTAAAACTAATACTCTCTTACCTCTGCAGACATCAAGCGACACTGATTAAGTTCGGCTGCAGTTTGCTTGCTTGCGGGGCTTCCGTTTAACCAACTAAGACACTGTGCGAACACTGATTTAGTTCGGCTTGCGCGCCAGTGTCCCTTCCGTCTATTTATCCACTACCGACCTGACTAAGTTCGGGACGGAGCTAAGACCACCCCTCCGGTACAAAACCATCCTTATCCGAGACATCTTCGATTCACCGAACGTTAATAAAAACATCCGCAGACCTATTCTGCCGGCGACTCCGATTAATAACGGTGGGCTATTTAAACCGACTTCTAAAAGGACCGAAGAAGTCTTCAAGTCACGGTGAGGCCGTTCGTTAACCACCCCTTCGAGTTGGTAGCCTCTAAGGGATAAAACATCAAGTCCTGGGATACTTGTCGGATAGCCACACCGTTCCAGAACCGACCTGAAACCAGAATCATATTACGGTAAACCTAATATCGTTATTACTTACAGTACACCACAAAGGGGGCTGCTCGTCGTGTCTGGTCCTGCTTGAAACCCGTACGTCCGCACCACCTCATTTCACTGGCCTTAGAAATTAATTCGTCAGCTGGTTGGCTGTGTCTCCGCCAACGCCGCAATATACCGACACGACGAATATAGAAACAATTTTATTTTGTTTTGTTATTACACGTAATATTTTCTTATTTCTTTTTTTGTAAAGCCAATTTTATTATTATTATTATTTTGTAATACACTTTTGAACTCTGGATTTACCATTTTTTTGCGACTGAAGTTACCCGCGGTAGAAATAAATTCTGTATGAAATCTTTTGGCACTTATAAATTAAAAGTTACATTCATAAGGCCAGGGTTAATACAGTACAACGAAATTGATTTCGTCAAAAATCTTCTCTTCCTGTTAATTTCAAACCTCCCTAACTTTAAGTATAAGAAAGTTGTGTCCTTCGAGAGGTCTTGTTAAAACTTTGTCTACGTTTCCTTCTTCGTATGAGAGCTATATGAATCTAAAAGGTAACAAGTAGGGATAGGAGGGGTAAGACGACAAACAGTTTATTTTCAGAAACTGATAAGTAATAGATAGCGCAACTTACTTCCCTTATATTGTAATATTACCTCTTACTTTAAATGGACAAAGTTAGCTGGGACTTATTTGTAATAGATGATTTTTTTCCGAGGGATGTATTTTCTTAGAGATTACTTTTTTAGAAGTAATCGTACGGATAAGTTGACGAACCAAACAAGCGGGCAAGATGTTGAGTTCGTCATGTTATCCTACCTGAAATCAACTGACCGTATATTTCCACTAAATTCCCAAATATTTGACGATTCTGACTGTGAGCTGTCAATGACTACAAAAACGCCATTTGAACTTTTGAAGAATGGGTACAGAGAAACAACTGAACAATCTTATGACATATCATCAATGCCGACTGTAGCTACTGATATACCAGACTTACATCATGCTATTGATGCAAATATGAACACTGAAGCACAAAATGGTTTATCAGCTACCCTGGTTAATTCATCAGCTGGATTGTCTAATTCAAAACTATTTGGTTGGTTTTCTTTCTATGTTGCCACCTTTAAAATTAAAAAAATCAAGGAAGGAGTCACCGTCACCAACCAAAGCAGCTGAAAAAAAATTAAAGAAAGTGATGAAACTTCAAATTTTGGGCCCCACGCAAAACATTTTTTGGCCATTTTAATAAATTGCGGTTAAATTGCATAGTAAATATATAAATACTACATGTGTCGTGTATATGCATTTTCTAACGGACAATTACTGTTTGCGAGTAGATAAACCTCGAAAAAACAGGTGTTATTGCGTAGAAAATAATGTCTACACTTCACCTTTGCGGGTGAATTATCAATAGTAACAGAAAAATTTATTGAATATTAAACGAACATGACGAGCACTGCTGTGCGTCTCAAAATACATTTTTCGACTGACTAAAATTTACCCAAAATTTTACTAGAAAATACTAGTTCAGGTAGATTTCTAAGAACCTTTCAAAGGATTATAGATACATACAGTAAAACCTTTATTTTCGGCCACCTTTTAAAAGCGGCCACCTCTAAAACCGGCCAAGTTTTCCAAGTCAAAAACCAATTATACGGAAATATCCATATTAATGACCCTCCTAATAGCAACCACGTCTTGATAACGGCCACGGCCACTTATTCGTAAACTTTCTTTTCAAAAAATACATGTAATTCTACCTCCCATTTCCGGCCATTCTTAAGTAAGGGCATTAGTAGACAACAACTTAGCGTTCAAGTTGTGCATAATATATAATTGTGTGAGGCTTAAGTAATTACCAGTATTTAAGAACGGATTTCAAGAATTTGTTTTATTTACAATAGACAGTCATTACAGAGAAAATGCAATTAAAAGGTTTATTAAGCTCATCCCAAAAATCGTATTTTGCGTACATAGTTTGAGTTAGTAGGTTCAACAGTGCTGTTACATGTAGAACTACAGAAAAATTACAATGTCGCTAAAAAAAACGTTTGTCTTTTAAAGAGAAAATTGATATAATTGTGGAAAGTGAAAAGTTCACTACCAGTGCTAAAAAGTTGTCTGAAAAATTTAGTGTTGGAAGAATACAAGTTAACGATATTTCCAAAAACAAATGCGATTTAAAAAGTCTATTTGAAGAAGGTATCAATACAAAGCAGAAAAAAAAATTTCGTAGAACTGAAGATTTAGAAATTGACTGAGTAGTTTACAATTGGTTTTGTAAAGCTAGGAATAAAAATATCCCTATATCTGGACCTTCAATAAAAGAGAAAGCATTGAAAATTTCAGAAAATTTAAAAATGACGGATGTTAAAGCTTCAAATGGGTGGCTTCAGATATTTTGTTAAAGACATAACATAACCTTTAAAAAAATTTGCGGGGAGTCAGCTGATATTAAGCTAGACACTGTTGAAGCTTGGAAAACAAACCTGTCAGTAATATTGAAGGAGTATTCATCCAAAAATGTGTACAAAGTTGACGAGACCAGACTTTTTTACTTTGCGATGCCAAAAAAAACGATAAATGTAGTGGTCAAAAAGCTGCAAAACAAATATTGACAATTTTATTTTGTACAAATATGGAAGGTGATAAGAAAAATGCGTTAATCATTGGAAAAAGTAAACACCCAAGATGCTTTAAATGCTCTCATATCAAGATTGCTCTTAGAATAGGTATCTAATAAAAATGCTTGGATGACGGTAGAGATTATAACTTCCTGGCTAAACAAATTTAATAAATAAATGAAAAAAGAAAATAGAAAAGTCTTATTATTTCTGGATAATACCACGTCTTATCCTAAAGTGACTCTTGAAAATGTGAACATTGTTTTTCTACCCCCAAACACCACATCCCATTTCCCGCCACTGGATGTAGAAATTATCTAAAACTTTAAGATGGCTTACAGGAAGTTTTTAATCAAAAAGCTGCTAACATTCACAAATACCAAACGTCCTTTTGAAGATGCGGAAAAAAGTATCAATTTAACTAGCGCTTTAGTTTGGATATCAGTAGCCTGGAGAAACATTATGCCTATTACAATTGCTAAATGTTTTGCGAAAACAGGATTCTCAGAAAAGGTCTTGCAAGAAGATTTCGTTAAAGAAAACGAAATTCGACTAGCTCAGCTTTTTCCTGTATTACTAGAAGGTAATCAACGTGTCAGCTTTTATAATTATGCATCTATTGATTGTGATATTTTGACCGAAAGCCCCAATTTAAGTATTCAAGATATAATCAGTGAATTAGACTATAGTGAAGGCTGTGATTTAAACAATGAAAGTGGTACAAAAGCATCCAAAGTTATTACGTCAAACATTAAAGATATGGGTGAAGTATATGAAAAACTAAGAGATGTGCAAAGTTTTCTATTTTCTAATGATAAGAGTGAGCTAGCGGTAGAAGTACTTCAAATTTTATCAATATCGTCTGTTTTACAAAACTAAACTTAAAAATGTAAGAGAAACCTCAATACAAAAATATTTCACAAAAATGTAATGTATATGTATGTAATTAATTATTGTAATAGGTATAACGAGCAATTAGAAAATAGGTACATATTATGTAAATGTATATATTATGTATTCAATATGTATAACTCTTCCATTATTATATCGTTTAATTATTTAATATTGCATCAGCACATTTATACTTATTTTTAAATGCAGATATATAGTACCCTATAGCGAACCGTATTATGTTCCATACTTAAAATATTTTAATAAAAAACGCATAGAAATAATTTTTTTCCTCCCAATAGCGGCCACTTCCATATACCAGTCAGTTCTGCAGCAAATTTTAGTGATCTCTATTTAGAGGTTTTACTGTATCTTGATGACTAGTTATGACTTTATTTAACATTGATTTTGTTTGGTTCTATATTAATTTGATTATACAATTATCCAAATTTGCCTGAGAGTATAGTTTAAGCTTATTTCCTAGTTTCACTTTAGTTTCTGCTTTGTTTCTCATATTTTGTATCTAATTTGCTACATGCATTCTCTACAATTTGCTGAATGTTTTTTTCACAATAAACACATTTTGGTTTAACAGATTTTGGCTTGGCATATTCTGTCGTTACATTCGCGTTTTCTTAAAATGTTCATTACATTTCTGTGTCGCATGTACAATATAATCTATTAACTATAACCTTAATTCTACTATTTTATTCATTTTCATACGTATGCCAATATAATTTTGTTGCTTTTAGGATATGTATGTATTTGATTAGGTTTTTCTACAGAATGATTGGAATTCTGCTGTTGTAATGGTAGTGTTTTTCGTATCCACACTGTGTTGCTTATAAGGTCTTCCGCACAAATTCATCTGGTTTATTAATACATATCTGTTTCAGCAACCAAGCTTTTCTCTAGATTGGTATAAGCATTTACGTATCATTCGCAAGTCAAACAAACACAACAATGTGTTCAAAAGTTTGGCCGATGCTGGTTTTTGGCTATAACCGCGTCGTTCTTAAAAATTTAATAAGAGCAATTTCATAAAGTACATCATGTTACAGTGAAGGTTGTAACAAAAATTACCCTCGGTCGTCCTTTCTCTCCAAAACTATACTGCCCCGCCATCTATACATAAAATTAACTACCTACTTTAAAGGAAACTGACAAAAATAAGAGCTTGAAGATTGAATTCTATTGGAATCTTATGACGTTTAAACGTCCAAAACTCAGATTCCACAGAATCAACCATATTGCAAATTTTTGATGGTCTTTAAATCCATTTTCTTTCTACAGTTTTCATGGGTAGCAACTATAATTGTAACATTAAGGACCCGTGAGCCATCTCTGTTTGAAGAAATCAAAATACGTCTGTAAATAGTAATTTGAGTAGTTGTACATTGATCTTTGGATATATACATCGTAATTAATGAAAGAATCAATTTTTGCCGAAAAAACAATAATACCTCTTTAAACAAAGAAATTAAGTTAATGCAGCTTCCTGGAAAAACCTTTTGTCTTACAAATTTAAAATTTTTACACTTGTATTAAGACATAATAATATACAGGATCAGATGTTTTGGTGTTTGGTGCAAGTATAATAAATGAATTATACGCTACTTAGGGCCAGAAGTATAATAATTGCACTAATATATCGCAAAAATTAAGAATGTTTTTCATCGTACCACAATCATACTATACCATAATGTAGGTACACATATTTGAATTGTATAGAATTTTTTTATTGAAATCGAAATAAAAATGTAGCTGGTAATCTTCTACAAAATATACATTTTTTCCCCAATTATATTAAAAGTGAGACAAGAACTAATAAACAAAGACAGAGTTTTCGCACTTGTAAAATGTTTATATAAGATTTGTAAATTTTAAAAAAGAATTTGTTCGGGCGTATAATTAGCTCTGCAGGGGACTGTGAAACTTTCGCCTTCTTCTACATTGTAAGTAACCCTTTATTTTAGCTATATTCTTATTGAGTTTTTGACAAAAAAAAAGAATAGGTAAAATCACCGTAAGCACCAAAACACCAGGACTTCATTTGCAATTTGTCGTTCTTGGAATACATGCTTAGTTTTTACATCTCTTGTTGTAATTGTTATTTTGTTTGGGTTTTCGTGTTGTTTTTATTAAATTTTTATACGGTATTTTAATTACATATTTTACTATTTTTGAGTGGTGTAGTATTTGTGTTCTTGTGTCACCTTTGGTTTTTACAAAATGACTCGTGAGTACAGAAGAACGAAGAAAAGAAACAAGCGATCTAAAGCCAGTAAAAATGCTCACATTAGAAAACGTGTGATGAAAAATATACTGGAAGCTACTAATTTTGTGTCAGAAAACGCACATGTGGAATATTTCAATCTGTAAGTTTGGATTTTTTTGTTGCACGGTTGACGCAACACTTTTTTCAAATTTTAGAATTCCTGAAGAACATTTTCCACCATTAGAAATTGAACGTGATGTAGTCACCGCGCCTATTCCTAATCCAACTGGAAACCGCATAGTGGACCTTAGTTTTTTTCTTACTGAAATGGAAAAGATTAGAGATCACGATCAATTCTGCACTATGGGAAAAATGAAGTACTTAAAGGAAAAGCGACAAGGAATAACTTCCGTTTTAACTTTTTATTGTTCAGTTTGTGACAAAGCTATTAAAATTTCAACACATCCATCAAACTCTAATGTCAATGAGTCGTTGGTATGGGGAGCTACTTCAATCGGTATTGGTTACGCGCAAGCGGAAGAATTTTTTTCACTCATGAACATACCCACCATAACTCCGAAATTATATAGAAAAATTGAACAAGTTATTGGAAAAAATGGGAAAATGAACTGCAAAAGCAAATGTCGCAAGCTGCAGAAGAAGAACGAGCTTTAGCTATAGAAAGGGGCGATGTTGAACAAGGTATTCCTTACATTACTGTTATTGTAGATGGCGGTTGGGCGAAGAGATCGTACGGACACGGATTTTCGTCACTTTCTGGAGTAGGATGTATTATTGGGGAGAAAACAAAAAAACTGCTATTTATGGGTGTACGAAACAAGTTTTGCTTTGTCTGTTCTCGTGCTGAAAATAACGAAGTCGTCGTCCCTTCACATAAATGTTTCAAAAATTTTGATGGATTTTCTTCAAGTATGGAGCAACACATAATAGTAGAAGGTTTCAACGCTAGCGAGAAATATTTCAACTTAAGATATAAGTATGTAATTGGAGATGGTGATTCCAGCGTGTACACAAACATACTAGAATGTGTGACTTATGGAAGATATGTGCAAAAGTTGGAATGTGCTAATCACATTACGAGGGCGTGTACTTCCAACCTTCACAAACTTGCTACTGATACAAAATTTGAAATATCGGTTAGACGTTTATTGAAAGACAGATTGCCGCGGATTAGCGCTGCAATAAGAATGTCTATTAAAATCGTCAAAATACAGATCAGCTTTGTAATGATTTACGAAATATACCCAATCACGTGTTTGGTAGCCATTCTGAATGTAGAGATGAATACTGTCGCCGAAAAAATACTGAAGAGACAAATCTACTTCCATTATTGAAAAGTAGCACTATCTGGGAACAGGTTAATAAAATTTTAGATAACGTTATCAGAAAAGCTCATAGACTGACGAAAAACGTAACTACAAATTTGGCAGAAAGGTTTATGTCTTTGGTGGCCAAATTTACTGGAGGTAAACGAGTTAATTTTATTCTCAGAGGATCGTACCAACGTCGATGTTATGGTGCCGGTTTATCATTTAATAGTGGATATTCATGGCACAAATTCTCTAATAGTGAAGATTTACATTATTTGAATAAATTTTGTTGTAAACGCAAAAGAGCTAATGAAAGACAACAAAAAGTAAAAAAAGAAAGTTAGACACTAATAAGAATAAAAGAGAATGTTTAGATTATGGTCCAAATGCAGATCAACCAGACATATCTGACTCTGAAATGGAAACCTCAAAAAACGTATACTTTCAGAATTAATGGCAGTCGATTTTGACGCGATCGAAAGAGGTACTGTAGGACAGCACAATAATGCCAAATGGTTAGAAGAACGAAGAAATAGACTAACAGCATCTTCGTTTGGTAGAATTTGTCTTAGAAGGCCCACAACTTCCTGCCACTCATTGGTGAAACAGTTACTCTACAGTCGGAACAACCTTACAACTCCTGCAATTTCTTACGGAAGACTTTATGAGAAGCAAGCAATTGCAAAATATGAAAAAACATATAATGTTACTGTAAAACCCTGCGGATTATTTATTTCTAAACAATATCCTTATTTGGGGGCATCACCAGATGGTTTAATAAACAATGACGGTCTTGTGGAAGTGAAATGTTTGTTTTCAGTACGAAATATGTTAATTCAGGATGCTGTAATTAATAATTCACACAAATCATTGTGTTTAAAATTAGTCAATAATGAATTAGTTTTGAAAGAAAATCATATTTACAATTACCAAATTCAAGGGCAATTAAATGTTTTGGATCGAGAATATTGTGATTTGGTTTTATACACAGATAAAGATCTACAGATTATCAGAATTGTCAAAAACAAAACCTTTGGTTAAACAATATGCTTCCTAAATTAGAAGAATTTTTTATGCACTGTCTATTGCCAGAAATTGTTGACCCTCGAATACCTAGAGGCCTAAAAGCACGCGACTCTAATTTAATCGTTCAAGCTCAGAGAAACCGCGAAGAACGAAAAAACCAGATTTAGAAGGGGTCTTTATCAACAAAACTGACATGCAAATAGTTCGCAATTAGTATAAATATCATTTTACTTTCTTGAATTACAGTCTGTCAAAATTATCAATTAAAGTACAGTTAATTATAATAAATCTTTCAAAATGTTTTGAATTTTAACTTTAGTGTGTTTCTTTTTCCACCATTCTGCATAAATTGTGCTTTTGATTGTTTCATAGGTTTGCGAGTCCAAATTTAATTTTTAACTTCGGGTTCAAAAATCACGATTAGTATGTATATTAAATGAGTTTTTTTTAAATAACATTTGCATTCTTTTAATAAATTTTTATTACTGCTTTATTATCAAATTATCTTGAAATAAAATAATCTGTATCATGAACACTACAATTTGAATAAATACAATACTGTTTCTACTATTGACTTGACGTAGGATTAGTGCGGTACCTACTGTACACAACAATAAATTTGCAGGTATGCGCCAACCTCCTTCTTTAGATGTGTTAATTCTTTCTACCAGTCCGAATGTAAACAATGTCGAGTTGTATTTTTCTTTGATTTAGAGTTGTAAAATGTGTTGCCTATCTGTATACTGACAAAATGAATGAGATTTTCACTACGTACCACCTGCCCTTAACGGTAGTTTTTTTCACAACAGTTTAGTTTAAGAAGTAACCTTTTTCAAATATTTTTAAGTTTCTAGTGTGGGAATAGTATTTTAAAACATAAGTTAGGGAAGGCAAAATATTCAAACACGAATCCAAGTTTCTACAACGAGCAGCGAAGCAGCGAGTCGACATTAATAATATAATTTCTATTGTTGTTGTGTTTAGAACAAATCCATTACACACTTCAATAATGCCATTTGAGTGGTATAAGTTCTAGAGTTAGTTTTTTTCTTCAGTAATCTTTGAGGGGTTTGGTTATTGTTATTGATACAATAAGTAAGTAGCAACGTGATATATGTTTTAAACTTGTATTTTTAAACATATATGAAATGACGCAGAACAGAACAGTGTGAATAACAAAATTGGTGACCACTTATTAATCGAAAAAAAAAATTACTATTCTCTTTGACGCCAATTACGACAACATACTAATAAATCAATTTATTTGCATAGGATATAATTATTATTCATTGTGTTTATTTGTCATGAGTTTGTATCATATAAATGTGCGCATTATTGAGCTTTCCATGATCTCAATACACCAACAACTGCAATTAACAAAAACAAAAGTACTTTAACCTGCTGGTGGTTATCTAAATCCGTTATTACCCATTTTAGGCAAATCTGTAGAATTTTATTGTAGACCAAACTTATATTCATTAAAAATTGGAATGTCAACAAAATATAAGTGCATAGTACATTTAAACTATGTAATACTTATTGCTTAAGAAAGTGGTTCCTTTTTACTTTTTGGACGTCCTTATAAAACAATTACATTAGCATAATTTTTACATCTGTAAACTACTGTTTATCCCTTTCAACTTAAATATAGGTTGCATTCCGACTACTTTTGGTAAGTACATGTAACATGTAGTACCTAATCACGAATCCTTGTTTGTCCAACTAACCAAAGTCGTTTTAATATAAACACTACCAATGAACCTTATATACAGACTGGAGCACTAATCTACATCAGTTACTGAAGGCGGAGGTTGAATATTAAATACTAAATACTTAGTTTGTGATAAGAGTTAATCAAATGATTGATTCAGGCATTGCAAGATTCAAATAAATTGCAGAAAGTTATTTTACATAATGAGGTCGAAAATGTTATTCAAATGTACAAATTCTAAACGCATATTGATGATGATTCATTTTAGATTTGAAATTGTTTGTATAAGAATTTTATGCTATTTTCAACTTTGAATTAATTCATTTAATTTACGTAAAACAAAAGTCCATCCTGCCATATAGGTACCTACTATCAAATATTTTATTCTACTCTCTATACATTTTCTCACGCCCTAAAAAATTAATTGAATAAAACTCCTATTATTGGTAATTGTAGAAGTTCGCTGGTGGTACCTTCTTAAAGGATGATGTTGAAGGCTATATTTTAATAAAACTCGATATTTTTGTTTACTTTGACGCAAAAGCAATGTATAGAAGAAGATGAATTTTATTAAACTCACATCTTAAGTTAAGGTGTCAGGTAAGCTTTAGTTAACGCTCCAGTTAAAATTATTATTCAAATTAAGAATTGGCTCCTATTAAGGCTCTGCGTACACATATCACTTACACACGGCAATTTACATTAAATCTAAACTAGAATAAAAGGGGTAAGTACCTCCCGCAAACCCAAAAGGCCTTTTGTGTCCGCGACAACCGCTATAATAAAGCGCCCCAGCCCTTATTGAGTTGATTACAAACGTCCGGTTGAGGCGCGTACACCGATAAAAGTTACTTAAATATTAGCTATCAAGCCGTTTTATGTCATATGTACTTGAGCTTAATACGCATTATCATTATGAATAAGTGGTTTAAATACTAAAGCTTAGCTGTAATCGTCGATTGTAGTTCCTAGGATAAAGGTATTCTGCTAGCGACGGTATCGACAGTTCGGGAAAGTTAGATAGTCCCAGGGATTCCTCTTAGGGGAGTGTGCGAAGAAAACAGAAGGCAATGAACTCCGTCGCTTGAAGTATGCAGCATAACCAACCTCTGTAGACGTGGTATTCACCGGTGGCCTGCAGCTTAATTAATGCGAAACCGTGGTGTTTTCTTTCATTTATAGAGAAGGTACTTAATTAGCTACTCCAGCATTCTCAAGAGTTATCCAAGTACAATACGCAATGCGCACATAATGTTGAACATAACGTGCTAAAAGCATATGCAACAAGTAGAATTATTGCAAATAGAAAAGAAACCCAATATACTCACGATGAATCTAGCCAGATTAAATTTAAACGCCAATTTGTATTGGAAATCGTGAAACCCGCATTAAATAATTTTTCGTGAAAATTTTACTTCAGAAAATATGCTAATGACACCCACGTGCATCAAACAAAAAGGAAAATGTCCGCCGTACTTCTTCAAAATCCAGTCGTGTTTTTCCTCTCCGCCAATAGAAAATTAGCAACATGCGCGCCAAATACGATTTTCGTCGCAACGTACTACTCGCGACACACGTTTCAAGACGGCTCACGACATACGTCCTAAATTCGGAAAAATAAAACCGTAACATAAGTTCAAAAGTTCTTGAAAGAGAGCACATTCAACAGTTTCCAGCAGAAGCACTTATTAAAAAATTTTGTTGATAAAGGTACGCCAAATTATTTGAGAATAAAATTTAAACATTACAGTTTCTGCAAAAACAAATGTTTCACATAGTTTTAAGATTTTTATGATGAATGTGCTGGGTATTTGTAGAAAATATATGTCTCTGCGACCTAAATATTTCTTACAAGAGGCTGTTGTTGTGCTATGGAAATGAGAAACGCACAGTACAACCAGTGAGAATAAATACTCTATCCAGAATACCATCAACAGTAGCAATTTCAGGCAAAATTGACATTTTTGACGTGTGAGTAGCTATTCCATGAATGGGGCTCTCAATAAAGTCTACTAATTGAAAACCTTTTACTATACCTTTATTGAGTACTTATACTTGTCTCATCTCCACAGTATGTTTCCTGTAAAAGTAAAATATCGGCCCTATTCCTGGGACAAAGATTAGACAAAAATCTGATTTGTTCTTACTCAACCCTCAACATTAATTGGTAGAATATTGTGTGCCTTATCTCAGTATGTGATTGTGTTGTACATTCTTTTGTAATTGTCCGGAAGAGTCTAGATGATCAGGTCCGAAAACCAAAGTGATGATTCTCGAAAACAACATGTTTTATAGAGAAGAAAAAAATTGAATAAATCTGGAATCAATATAGAAGTGACAATAGGTACTTAGACAATGCAACTCTAATTATTAGGTTAACCTAAGTGGTTTCCTCAAATTTGGTTTTTTGCTTTAAATTGTGTCTTGTTTAGAAACCCTTTGGAGTTGGAGGTGTAGAATATAAAAATAAAATATGATATTTTAATGTTCGTTCGTGCTCTTTGTTTTGTAAAAGATTGTGTGATTTACCGTGTGTCCCACGTAAAAGTTGACATAGGCATTTACTATGTTAAATTAAAAACGATTAAAAATTAACGTATATTTTTTTCTGGCACAATCGATCACAATATAACAATATAGTATGTTGAATTAATAAAATAAAACAAATTTATGTGATTATAATAAATATTCAAAGCGTATATTACTAAAAAATCTGTAAAATAAGTAATTTTTGTAAAATTTTATTTATTAACCAAATGAATTTTAATTTATTAAGCGGTTTGAGTGAAGAATTGGTTAATTTGTTGCCTAGTAATTTTTTTGCGTTTTCTAACTAGGGTTCGATTTTAATTGCAGTATTTTTTTAATAACTTTATTATCATTGTAATACAATTTTGTAAAGTGAATTTTACATTTTGAAAAAAGATTAAACTCTTTTTATAAAAGTTGTATTATTAATAACATCGATTATATTATTTTATTAATAAAAAAAAATCACGACAATCGGAATCGAATCTGGATTAATTCGCGGAAATTATTATAAAAATTTGAATACGTGAGAGGAAGTGTGGTTGCCTATAAATTTGAGAAAATTCATTATTGAATAACAAAAATTCTAGAAACAGTGTATTGAGTACTGGTCCAATTGAAGAACTTTGAAAGAGAAAAGAAACGGTAAGTCAATCAGAAAAACAACCGGAGAAGGAAATACTACTAGAGATTGTACCGTAAATTGGTATTTAAACTGAGTAACCCCCTTTACGGCCACTTAATTTGTTTGACTGAGTATTCGATTTCGTACAATTACAAATAAACTAAATCTAAAAATTAGGACCAAAATTGTAACCGTTAACAATTAAGTTAAGGTTGGTCAGATACCATATCACCAGCCTCAATTCGGGACCTGGAGAAATCCACCAGCCCTGGCTGCAGGTCCAGTTCCGTGGCCACACAGCTCCCCTCAAAACCCGTGCAACAGCTCTAGCCCAGGAATACTCCACGGTCACCTGCAGCAGCATACCCAGCTCTACTCGCACCACGATTATTTGGTGTTCGATTAAAGAAAACGGCGGACAGCAAATGGTTCGATGCCCCAACCGAAAGACGAAAGGGGTTCACTGGGATAGGATTAAGAGATGGATTCCAGAATCCAACTTGTTAATGATTTGTTTATAATAATCAATCGATTTCGTACAATCACAAGTTCACAACTTATTTTAAATTATCTTTAAAACGTTTTGATTTAATGTCCTCACAATTCGGACCTTCAAAACGGAAAGAACCAACAATACAAAATTTTAGTGCTTATCTAAGGTGGCCCGCGCAACGTTCTCAATATCACTTATAAATTAATAATCGCTGGTGAAAACTCAGCGGTTTTAAAACAAATTTGTTTATAACTAAAATAGAAAACTAATAGTACATAACGTAAACTAAAAACGTTACAAGATATTCAAAAAGAACAAAGTAACACAACGTTTACCAATAAAACAAACTAAGTCAAACACAACAACCAAAAGTCAAACAGATATAGAAAACGTGGTAGCGGCCACTAGAGAGCTCAGAAACTATTTTAAGGAGATGAGAGAAGAATAATGAGATTACTAAATTAAGGAAAGAAGTAGTAAATATAAAACAAAATATAAAAAAAAAAAAAACAATGAGATACGGAGAGAAATACAGGAGCAAATCAAAAAAAGTTTGGAAAAAAAGATAGAGAGACTAAGAAAAATAATATAGCTATAAGAAATATCAAATGAAAAGAAAAAAGGCTAAAACAGCAAGTAGAACAGGTACTGGAAACCCACATAGGTGTAAAGGTTAAAGTAGAAAAGGCGTCGCATATAAGGAAAAACGAGAACAGAGTATAGTGGTGGCATAGATGAATTAATTTAAAGACAAAATTACGCTTCTTAATAATAAATACAAATTAGAAAGGAAACCAATATTTATTGACAGTGATTTAACAAAAAGGGACAAAAGATTTAGGCAAAAATTAGAAAAAAGCAAGAGAAGAAAAGGAAAAGAGAAATACGCTAAAACAGGTTATAAAAGCTAACGATAAATGAAAAAGATATGAATCAACAAATGAAGGGTAACTAACACCAAAAAAATGAGAGAAAAAAAATTGAAGTTTAAAGCGGAAACGGACCCAGCAACCGACAATAATATGCAAATCAAAAAACGAGAAAGTGGAATATAGAAAATAACAACATGGAATATTAATAGTATAAGAAGAAAATAAATAGAATTAGAGGAAGAATTTGAAGAAATGGGAGTAGATATATTAGGAATAACGAAAACCAAAAAAAGGAAAAGGGATTACAAAAATAACAATATAATAATTTACAGTGGAGTTAAAAAAGAAGCAAAAGCAGCAGCCGAAGTGGGGCGCATAATCAAGAAAGATTTTGAAAATCAAATTAGAAGATTAAAGATTGGAAAGCGTACAATTAGCGTATATTGGCAGCCGAACTGCTGAAACGATAACAAAGATTAGGAAGACGGTGGTGGTAATATACGGACCAAATGAAGACAACTAGAACGAATGGTTAACAGAAAAAACATAAATAATAAGAGACTTTAATAGCAGAGTCGGTAAAATTGAAGAAAAATACAAAGCGATACTAGGAAAGTATGAAGAAGTAAATAGAAATAGTAATGGAAGAAGAATGTTAGATTTCTGCATCGTAAACGATTTAATAATAACAAATACATTATTTGCAAATAAAGAAATTCATAAATTGACATAAGAGATGAGAAGTAGGAATAAAAGATATTTAATTGACTACATATTAATACAGTAGTTCCCAAACTTATTTTGTCTACTGCCCACTTTGAGAATAACTTATTTTTTTAGCGCCCCTTTTTTTACCTACTTAAAAACCACTATAATTTCAAATGAAATTAATTTAATTATTGTGAGCTATATTAGTAAAGATTAAACATTTATTCTAAACGAGACTTTTACTATAACCCGCAAGAGTTAACTTGAGACCTGAGCGCAGTAGGTAGTACACAACGGCGCTCAGATCTCAAGTTAACTCTTACGGGCCAATAAGAATGATTATTGAAACGCAACTTTATAGTATTCAGACAGAGTATCTTTTATTCAAAATAAAACAAAACATAATCAATTCTTATATAAAAACTGATGAATCTGATGCTGTTTAATAAGTTTGTTAATATCAGGTTCCAATTTACCAAGAAGAGCCACAAGTTGCCACGTTCGGTAACATGTAAACGATTTTTCTTTTTAGTAAGCAGCGTTGCCACAGTACTAAATCCAAGTTCACACAAATATGACAATAGGAATGCTATCAAGAATCGTTGAACGGTTGACCACTATCCAGGGTACAATTGCGGTATCGGTTTTTGTAGCCAAAATTCTTGATAGCCATTTTTGAACTTGATTTTTATTTCCTCGTGTGTTGTCAATTCTATTAGCTTAGATGACATTGCTGTGTTGACATTTGAAAACGGATCCAACACTCAGTCTGGTATTTCCAAGTTCAAAATGTCCTGGTATCGTTCGATGAAGTCAATGTGGAGGTTTTCCAAATGTTGGCAGTACGCAAACAAGTCGTCGTTACTGCAGGATACCAATAAATTTGGAAAATTGTAAAACTCACGTCTGCGCATATTCTTTTTGCGCAGAAACAGTTTGGCTGCAAAAGCAGTAACGAAATTTTTTGTTTTAATTAAATTAAGTTTATCGCCTTGCAGTTAGAGATTCATGTCGTTGAACAATTTATACAGGTCTATCATGTAAGCTATATCACTCTTTAATGTAATAAGATTGTTGCGCAATTCTGTATCTTCAGTTTCCAATAACTCTATCACAGAGTCAAACAGGTTGTAAAATCGAGTCAGAAAATTGCCTTTTGATAGCCAACAAACTTCAGTATGAAACAAAAAACGGTTGAAATCTTCTTCATTAGTAACACAAAGCTGATGAAATAATATATCATTCAAAGAGTTGTTACAAATTTTATTGACTGCTTTGATGACATATTGCAGTGATTGAAATAGTCGTTCACTTAAGTGTCTAGCAACCAAATGTTATCTATGAATAACGTAATGTTCAACAAGGACATCTGGAATTTTATTTTTTAAGTGCACTATGAAACCTTCCCTGTCATAGCCGAAGCGCCATCCGTAGCAACTGATATAATATTTTTCAAGGGAATCTCTTTCTCATCACAAAACTTTTCCAAAGTATTGAATATGGTTTCGCCTTTTGTATTGTACTGACTTCGTGTTCTTGTATGCCCTGTTGCGCGATTTGGTGTTCTGCTTTGCATTTGCGTTTTGAGTTGTGCAATTTCGTTGACCAAATCTTTGATTGTGTCGTCTACCGTATTGACCGTATGAGTAGTAACCGTAGTTGTGTTTAAGATTGCGTTGGCTAAGTCCGCTACGTCTGATAGGTTTGACGTTTTCTGTGTTGCCAGGATTGCTTGGACGTTGGTCGGTAGTCGGCTGGACCAGATTGATCTTAGGAGTGTTTCCGGTACTGCTGTTCCTGCCAGATGCTGCAGGTGTCTTAAGAACTGGGATGGTTTGCGGTCTCCTAGCTCTTCTCGCTCTAGCAGCTGCCTAGTTTTCTGCTCCTGGCTGATGCTGAGTCTGCGTATTAACTCTGTTTTCAGCTTGTTGTATTTGTTTTCTGTGGGTGGTGCGGTGAGGACGTCTCGTACTTCGCTTGCGTGCCGGGTCTCTAGGTTTCCTGCTACGTATCCGTACTTTGTTCCGTCTGAGGTGATGCCGCTGATGTGGAATTGATTCTCGATTTGTGCGAACCATAGTTCCGAGTCATCCGGCCAAAAAGGTGGAATTCACTTGGATACATTGTACCTGTGTTGGTTCGGAGTTTGTTTCTTGTTGATTCGGCATTTTAGTGTTGTTCATCTGCGCTATTTCGATTGTCTGTTTCGCGGATCAATATTGTTTATTGCTGACGACCCTCTCGGCACTTATTCGCGGAATTTTTTTACTTTAATTGTTTGTTCACTCGTCGAGGGTCACCAATTTGGGGGGGTGCCCCCACCGTTGATTTTATTTACGCGTGAACCTGAACTAGATATTTACATATTAACAACTGATATTAACATCGTTGTCGCCGCGGGTCCTGCCTCCGTAATGTTATGCCGTTAACGAAACGGTAGATGTTCGGTGGCGGCAGCTCGATGAGGCGCAACTTCCAGGCGGGCGGCGAGGTAGGCGGCGTGGTGGTTCCCTTTGCTGTGGGCGAGCGTATGGACATGGGTGCCGTCGTCTTCTGCGGCGATGGGGGTAACGGCGACACTGGTTCCGGTATGGGTGTGCGACGAAGGAAGGCGCGCACGTCGCTCCGCTGTCGGCGTCGTTCTCGGCGCGACCCCTGTGGTGACTTGATTGCTGCGGGGGGCATCCACCGACCCTCAGTTGTGTGGCGGCGTGATCCCTGGGCTAAACGCGCCTGTGGGTAGGCCGGGCTATACGCGCCGGAGGTTGTTCCGGGCTATACGGGCCGGTGGTAGTTGTTCTGGGCTATACTCGCCAGTGGTTGCTTTCACTGGGCTATACGCGCCAGTTAGTGACTCTGTTACTTTAAGGCCTAACTGAGAGTGTCTCTTTTCTGCGCGAGCCGTCTTCTTATAGGGGTTGTTAGCGTGATCGATCGGTTTCGCGCGTCCTCGGCTTGTAGGAGGGATGATTTTGCATGTGTGGGGATAGCCCGTGTTTGTGGTCCCCACATAGGTAAAATATTTTCTAAATTTTTAATATGCGATACAAAGTATTGACATTTATTTTCTTTGTAGGATATTCATGAGTTAGAGGAGTTTTAACTACGAGAAAGGCACAACTTTGTCAATTCAATGAAGTATCATACCCATTCCCAGGTAGCACAAATACGTTTAGAAAATGCATAAAGAATGTATACCTTGTCTTATTCATGTTTTGAAAAACGTCTCCTTCGTATTTCAGATGCGTTTTAAATTTATCTAATGTCCGCCCTAGAAGTTGACTACCAAAGATGTTTCTTATAAAATTTTAAATGCATCTATAATGCATTATACGACAATGTCTTTAAGACTTCTAGAATACAAATATTATTTATATAAAAGATGTTTTTGTATACATTTTAAATTCATTTTAAATGCATTATACCAGTTGCTCTTAAGATATCTAGAAATTAATTTTATATTAATCAAAAAACTTTTTTGAAATAATTTTAAGAACTCTACAATTCATTTACTGTAAGTGGAGAATTAAAACGTTTTTGAAAATACCTTTTTAATAATGCCTACTAACTTTTTTTCAGTATAATAGGAATGGGCTCAAGTTGTTTTTAGGAAGATTTATTTTTCCAATCTTATTGAATAGTTCGGCTGTAATATTCCGTAATATTCATCGGTTAAATTAGAGAAATGACGCACATTTTAACCACTTTTAAGAATTAAAGAAAAGTAAGATATTTCCACTCATTCTCAAGTTATGACAAAAATGTAAATCTAGTAAGTTTCATAAAAATTGTTAAATAAGTAAAAAAGTTATAACAGAAAGAGAAAAATTACAATTTTTAGTTTTTTTGTCATAAATTGAGAATGAATGGAAATATCTTACTTTTATTTTTTAATTCTTAAAATTGGTTAAAATGTGCGACTTTTCTCTAATTTAACCGATGCTGTATCTCCCATCGCTTAGAATATCCCAATGGTGAGCTTCTTGAAAGTGACTACCCTGTATACAAGGTTATTCACGGTATACGACACGGAATATTACAGCCAAACTATTCAATAAGATTGGACAAATATATCTGGGATAGATAGAGACCTATAGATGGAATATTTTTAAATTACTTTCGAAATATACAGGTGTTCCAAAATACACATTGTATTGTTTAACCAACAGGAAAACACCAAAAACTGCACCAAAAACTTTACTCGGACACGTGTTTCAACAGCTAAGCTGTCATCATCAGCGATACCGATACTAAAATTAAAAACAATGGGAAACTTATATATACTATCTGCTTATCACGCATCGTTAAACTTAATTGTCTCTAAATTTCTAGCAAACAATAGTTCTTCACATATTTTCTCATCTTTAATAAACCTCACGTAAGACAGCAACAATGTTTCATTAGTTGTTAAAGTGGACTCGTCGAGTTGAATTGAGATTTGGATAGTCCTCAGATGATTGCACAATAAACCTTCAATGTTTCAGCCATTTCATCAATTGGTTTTTGCACAGAATTATTACTCAAAGAAATTTTTCGGATAATATCTGCGGGAGGTTTATGAAGCACAGTAGTTATTACTTCCTTTATTGCTGGCAAAATTAACTCTTCTCCGATGTTGTGTGGTTTGCTGTTTTGAGCAATTAACAAAGAGATATTGTACGCAGCCGTCGTCATCTTGCTTAGCAGCCGCCGAAACTAGTTTTGTTACACTTGGCTGAGTATTATGCTTCTTCTCTAGGTCTTGAAAATATGCTACATTCTTGTCTTTCTTATCTGGATGCATTTTATTCAAATGATCTTATAGTCTTGAAGGCTTCTTTGCTTCACTTGAAAATGTTTTAGACATAGAAGGCACAAAGACGATGATGGGTTTGTGTTATTACAATGAATGCGAATTTAATATATTCCGCACTGTATTGCCGTCTCTACGTAGGTAAGTGTTGAACTTAAGTACTGAATATCTATTACGCGCGACACCGCAAATGAAAATAAAATAAATATTACGTTGTTTATATAGGATTGCATAAACAGCAAGTACCGAGAGGAATAAGACAAATATGCATAAACTCGTTTACCTCATTCGACGCTCAATCGAACTCATCAAGTAAGAACAAGTATTCTATGAACCAGCCGATTGATACAGGAATGTACAAATCGGGTTATTTAACAAAAACTTGTTAAAACATGATTGCCCGCGGTCTATTATCTACGAAAATTATCCATCTAGTAATACTAATAAAATAACTATTAAAATGCGAAAGTGTGTCTGTTGTCTTTTTATTTGTTTGTTTGTGTCTACTTTCATTTCGAAACGGAGCTACCTATTGACATGATTTTTTTATTTATTGAATAAAACAGGACAGCTTTATTAACTACGCGGAGAAAAATATAGAACCTAGTTTGAGCAATCTCTTAATTAATATTGATGTTGATGTTCACAAGTTGTAGTCGAGAGTCGAAAGCTTAGTCGGTGTCTAAGAGTCTTCCTAGCTAGATAAAATTACACATCGCCCCCCAAGCCTCTACACAACGCCCCCATTTTTTTTCTGGGTTTCGTTATCGCCCACTTTTAGAAAGAAAAAACAGAGGGACTGTAAAAGATTCAAAATTTGGTAGCGATCATTATCTGGTGGTGGCTAAAATCAAAGAAAATATACATCAAAACAAGAAAACGCAGACAAGTACAGGAAATAATTAAGTACTAAAGACAAAGAAAATACGAAAAATACGGAGAAGCTATAAACAAGAAACTGGAAGAATATGAATACGAAATAAAAGAGAGTAGTGTTAAAAGCGGATTTATAAACTTTAAGAATATAGTACTAAACACAGCAGAAGAGAAATGCAGGAAGGCAAAGAATAAAAATAATAAGAAACACACATCATGGTGCACAGAGGAAATTAAAATACTTAAAAAAAAGAAAGAAGCATGGGAAAGTTACTTATCAGACAAGACTGAGAAATACACAAAAATATAAACAAAAGCGAGAAACAACTAAACAACTAATCAAAAATGCCAAAAGAAAACCAATGGAAGACTTTTATAGAAAAATGGAAAATTACTCATAAGAAAACCCAAAACTATTTCATAGAACATTGCAAACTTTAAGAGTAAAGAAGACACTGAATACAAAAATAATTTAAAAAAAGGCAGAAATTATAACAGAAGAAATAAAAATAATGGAATACTGGCGGAATCGATTAAAACTATAGGACAAAAAAGCAGAGATACGCTATTAAGTATATACAACAAAGTGCGTATATATGAAAAACTATAGAGGAGTAACACTTCTAAGTTATGTATGAAAATATTAGAAAACAAAATAATAAAAGAAATTAGAATAGTAACTGAAGAGAGAATGGAAAAAGAACAAAATAAATTCTGACGAGGAAAAAGCGCACATGATCATATATTCATAATAAAAGATAACACAGAGAAACCGCGAAAAAAAAAGGATGATATATTTGGCATTTTTTGATTTAGAGAAAGCGTTTGATGCGGTGCCCAGAGGCACAGTGTAGAGCTTGTTAAAAACAAGTAACACAAAGCTTATAAAAATGATTCAAATTATCTACAAAACGCTAAAGCGCAGTTGTGAGAATAATAAAATATCTAACATATTCAAGATAAATATGGGATTAAGACAAGGGGAAGCTTAAGCCCACTGTTATTTGTAATATTTATGGACGAAACAATTAAAAAATGTAAGAAGAGGGTGAAAAAGACGACATTTCGACATTTAAAAATACAAAGAGTCAAGGTATCGGAGGTAATATACGCAGATGACGTCGTATTGATAACAAAAAGTTAAAAAAAATTACAAATAAATTTAAATAATATTGAAAAAAAATACAATGAAAATTAATAAGCGTAAAACAAAGGTAATGACAATTGGAGAAAAAACATTAAAATTAAGATTGAAGGAGAAACAATTGAACAAAAAGTACCTCCAATTATTGGACGAGAAAGAAATCTAGGAAACAAATGTCATCAATAAAATAAAGAAGACAAATAAATTATTCTAGCACTAAAAAATTAATTATTGAGTAAGAGATAAGTTTTATTTGAAACGAAAACAAAAGTAATTAAATCGATATATAGAACAATATTAACGTATGGCAGCGAGTCGTGGAAACTGACAGATCAACAAAAAAGCAAGATGCAAGCAATCGAAATAAGGTACTTAAGAAAAATAAAAGGTATTTCAAGAAAAGATAGACTACGAAACACAAACATAAGAACGGAACTGAAAGTAGAAAGTACACTAAAATTTATAGAGAAAGAAGCAACTGTTGTTGTGGGTCATCTAGTAAGAATAAACAAAAAAACATCAGTAAAGTTGATATGGAAGACAAGAATAACAAAAAACAAAAAAAAATGAAGACCAAGAAAAACATGGAATAGAGAAGTAGAAAGAATACTAAAAAAGAAAAGAAAAACAAGAAAAGAAGCAATGGAGATGGCGAGTAATAAGAAAGAATGGAAAAAACTGTAAATTTAAATAGAGAATAACAATAATATGTAATGTAATATTTATACCCTACACCTGTAAATTACCTATAATACAATTTTGTAAAGTGAATTTATACATTTTGAAAAAACATTAAATCCTTTCTATAAAAAAAATAATAAAATCCATTATATTATTTTAATAATAAAAAAAATCGGGATCGAACCCGGATTATTTCGGGTAAATCATTATAAACATTTTGTTTTTTTTTATTAAAATACGCTTTAAACATTTACATTTACCATATAAATTTGTTCTATTTATCTATACAGGGTGTTTCTGAAAGGTGTGTACATGGCTTTACCAGAGGTTCTCTGGCTCAAAATAGACCATTTGACAGCAATTTACCTATAACCAAAAGCCCACCATAAGAGCGCTAGAGGGCGTCAAACTTTCCAAAAAAATATTGTATATTAACTCGAAAACGGTTCGACGGATTTTGTTCCGCTTTCGTATGCTGGTTGTCTGCTTCCGAAGACGTTTTTCTGTGTAATGTGGACAAATTTCGGATGCCAGGAAAAGTCGCTTTCATACTGGCACTGTCAAATAAATGATAATATTTTCACAACCGGCAATTACGCCTATGTCAACTTTTCCGTGGGATATAGAATATATACATTTTTATTTTCATTTTATTTTAATTAATTTGACCTTAATTAATCAATCCTTAACAGTATTTAGCTGTGATAAATTGTCCGCTTTGAGGGGCGAAACATCACACAATTTTAAAGAGCTTTAAATATTATTTACTAGTTTTTAGTTAAATTGGAAATTGATACCACTTGCTTTTCATGCATACTTCATATTTTATTAATTTTCGACTATTTTAACTATTGTTCAAGGGTCGATCTTGTATAATGAGTTACCAAGCAGACATATAACAACCTTGAATTTTATAATAAAAATTTGTAAATTTTTGTCACGTGCATCAATGTACAGTTTTTAATAAAAATAATTTTGCAACTTTGGTCGAATCCTTTTTTCTCTAAACATTCTGATTACGTTTTTCTTTTGTTGTGATATATTTAAATCCTCCTTAATTTATTAATTGATCTTGAATAAAGAAAAGCATCTGCATAAAGATAGAGAGCACATTGTAGAATGTGAACAATAATATATTAGATTATTTCAATTGCATAGAAGGGTGTTATTCTAACGGCTTAATAACATGTAATTTCTCCCTGTATAATAGCGCCACGAAACGGTAAAATCTAAAAACTAAGTTTAAATTTTTGCCGACGTTTCAATGCTTTATTAATTAAACTTTTGTTCATACGTGACTTTGTGGTGAAAAATTTAAAAATAGTGACTAACACCGCTAAAATTATATTGAATTCAGTATCATTATTTTTTAATTTATTTAACTTTAGAACAATGGTTGTTTATACAGTAACGTAGTTGTCAAGTAAACACTGCCAAACAATGATATTTGATTAAGATTGTCTTTCATCCGTATGTGTTTGTATTTTGCTATGGAACACTTTTCTTTACACCAGCGCAAAAGTAAAAATTCCAGCGAAAAAATTTAACTTCGCAGCCGATTACTTAGTCGAAAAATGTCAAATTTACTGACGTTTAAAAAAAAATACTTTGCATAACAATACTTGGAAATTTATTTTAAATCGCTCTTAAGGAACTTAGCGAGCCTTAACAAACGGGAAAACACCAAAAAACTGCAACAAAAAACCTTACTCGGACACGTAAATTGTTAGCTTATATAATTATGCGTTAGTATGTGTTTAGCATAAAATTAGCATAGTAAATTACTTAAAAATCAAATCAAAACTTTAACGAGTTTTTAATTGAGTTTTTAACATACGTCTGTGAAAAGTCTGAACTCCGTTTCAAACAAAAAAAAACAATCTACTTCACAAACTGTGAACTAGTGTTGACTAAATTCGGGTCTAAATGCCATCCTTGCTTAATAGTTATTTATGATACAAGTGTGTGAAGTACAACTTTTGTGCAATGTTAGGGTACGAGCCGAAGGTGAGTGCCCTAACGCAACGAGTGCACAAAAGTACTTCACACACAAGTGTTATACAAAATTTTATCTAGGATTTGGAACTGATAAATACCTACATATTTTTAAAATTTTATAAAACCATTTTATATATCTAATGCTGACCCAATCGTTAAGTACGGCAACACAGCATCAGCTGTGGTTTAATCTTGAAGTAAGATGGTAAGACCACGTAAAACGAATTAAAGTTAAATTAGGAACTTTCATTTGCGAACTAATTATTTATTTAATGTAATGTGCATTATTTCATTTATTTATTTCCAAGATTTATGTTTATGTCTTTAATGACATTTTTTGAGATAAGTAATGGTCAAAACTGATAAGTAACAAACTACAAAGCATTTATAAGTAAACTTTATGTACATATTTAAATTTAATTTTCCATTTATTTTTTTCCCTCCCCCCCCCTCACCTAATTTCCTTTCCTTGGAGGGGGACAAAAAAAAAATGCTAATTTTTTCCGAAAAAGAAATTTTAGTTTTTTAGTTTGTAATCCTCCCAGCCCTTTTTTTAAGAATTGAATTTAATTTTGAAATTTTACTTAGGCTATGTTAAGAGTAGAGAGGGAAGCCTTCCGTTTAGTAACCTTTCAAAAAAAAAAAGAAATACATCCCCTTTTTTTTTATTCCCTTCCCCCTTTTTCCTTTTCATTAAACAAACCACCCAATTTTTATTTTTAATTTTTTGACTTTTTTTGGGAAAGGGATCTTTTCATCTTTTCCGGTTTCTTTCTCTCCTTCTCCCGATTTCCCCTACCCCCTCCCCCCACCCCTCTTCACACCAAAAAAAACCCATACTCCAATACACAAATTTTTAAAATATTGTCAATTTTTTTTATTTTTTAAATTTAAAACTTGGACACCACAATTTCTGTAAACAAAAGTTTGCACATTGTGAAGCGGGCTTAAGGGTATCATTTACAATTCTAACAGCAGGTAGTCTCAGCAGGGGTTATCTTATAGAAGGACTGTAGAATGAATCATTACACTAAGCACGTTTTAGAAAATAGGTAATTTACGTTGCTTACTTAATTTTTTCTTTAAAGAATATATTTGAAGGTATCGCTAATTAAACACCATAGCTCGATTAATTATCGAATCAAAATTTTGTTTAGGAAATGTTTACAAAATAAAATTAGAAATAATTTTGATTTAAAAACGTCTACAAGCAATAACTTTTAAATTAAATCAAAAACTAAACATGGTTATTTGGGTTGACTGATTATTACTTATTTTTAAATAAATCTAACCTACTAATTATTGTAAGTTATTAAAAAAAATCATTAAACTCTCTATTCATAATATTTAGTCCTTACAAAATGTATATTTTATGACGTTTCATTTTTTCTGTAGTTAATATAAAAAGTGAAAATAAAAACTAAGGCAATTCTTATTGTCAACGTATATATTTAGTTTTTGACAAGAATTTATTACATAATTATAATTAAGATACCAAGTTATAGTTTAAAATTAAATGAAAACTTTTTTTTTAAATAAAGGTATTACTATATAAATAAATATAAGAAATCAATAATGGGTGTGACCTCCATTATTATTGATACATTCTTGGAGGCGTCTGCTCATTGACGCTATCAAGGTATCAATATAATTAATATTAATCGTTTCCCATGCGGTATCAATGGCTGCAATTAGTGCATTACGGTTTACTGGTATAAAATTTGGCCCTTGTTGTCTTCGGATAACAGCAAGTATTCGAGCCCAAACATTTTCGATAATGTTAAAATCTGGGCTTTTTGCTGGCCAGGGTAACAGCTCCAAGTTATTTGCTTGTATCCAGTTGCGCACAACCTGCGAAGTATAGGGTCATCATATCCCGATAGTTAATTATCGAATGTTCCAAGAAAATATGTGTAAATAGTAAATGGAATCTACTAACGTAACGTTAAGTCGTTAATTATAGTTACATAACTCTCCTTTCATAAGATATAGTTCATATTAATATGCTTATTGTAAAGCTTCGTACACACCTGAACAACAAACCGAGGAACAAACAGAACAACGAACCGAACGGCAATCGGAACATTAATTTGGACGGTGCTACGTACGAATTTTAGAACAGATTCGCAAGTCCTGATTGTTCCACGAACGGTTTGCGGCGTTCCCGCAACTTGTCGGTTTTTCTCCGACATCAAAGAAAATGCGCGCGAATGCGTTTGCAGGTTTGGACGAATCTAAACAAAACGGCGAACAAACTTATGCGGGAGAATTAAATTATTTATTTTTGTCCTCCCTTTTGTGGGTTTGTTGTGTTTTAGGTAATATTATGGAGTTGACAGAAGAAAAATGTTTTAAATTAATCAGTGTTTAAGAATGCAAGAAAAAAATGATGTCCCTATTAGCATCATTTGGGCGGGAAATTTCCAAAATAAAAAAAGCGAAGTAAATTATAATTTTTACTCTTCTTTGTGCGTAAAAATTTGGTTGGCACTATCTTCTTGTTTTCCGCAA
This sequence comes from Abscondita cerata, assembly GCA_030710515.1. NCBI lineage: Eukaryota > Metazoa > Arthropoda > Insecta > Coleoptera > Lampyridae > Abscondita > Abscondita cerata. The sequence goes on from JALBCR010000319.1 coordinate 66,655, forward strand.
TTTTTCTTCTCAATAATAAATATATATGAACTGAAAACTACTGAAAATAATTATGGAACAGCACAAACGTTCCGTTTGTTGTTCGGATTGTGGAAATCATAAAAGATCGTTTGTCGTTCTGTTTGACTTTCGGTTCGTTGTTATGTTTGTTGCTCGGTTTGTTGTTCAGGTGTGTACGAAGCTTTACAACTTAAGCAACAATTTTTGGCGAATAAAGATTAGTTTGTGATGTAATATTAGAAACACAAATTTATATCATATCAAATTTATGACAACTTAAAACCAAGAACGTGTATGTTATTGCTAAGAAATTATTAAGGAAAAGCGCAATTGCAGTGTAAATATTTATAATTAGATATTTTCGAAAGTTTATAAGTCCTCTATTGTAATCTTAATACTTAAAAGAAAATCCTGTCCATTAGCATTATAAGGAAATGGCTTTTACTTTATGAATAAGTTTCAATAACAATAGAATATCCTTGCTTGTTTAATTTACTTCCTTTGAGTCATATTGCTCTAAGGGTTGTTACATTGGTCATTAGAAGTATGTAATAAATAAACAATTACCTACTGTTTGAGAAGGGGTAGTGTGAACCAATAAATAAAGTAAGAAATGTAAATTCCATTTTAGTTTAAAATTTCAAGTGTTGTGAAAATGCCACCTCATCTCGGTGCTGATTTGAAAGCGCGGATTGTTTCGGAATTAGCGGCGGGCCGTAGCGTGCGTGAAATTTCACGTATGTTAGATATACCAAAAGCACCGTAGGGCATTACCGAGTAAAATGGAATCTTGAACACACTTTGGAAAGAGCCATCGGAAGTGGTAGACCTAAAGTATCTACACGTGCTCAAGATCTCGAGTTGTTTCATTACGTAACAGAACAACCATTTGCTACATACCCAGGGCTATAGCAGATACACATTTTCCGGATGCCGTATAACTGCACAAAAAAGATTAAAGGAGATGGGAATAAAGAAGTATAATGCTGCTGCGAAAGAAGTTCTCAGTGACGAAAATATGAGACGTCGTCTGGAATTTGCAAGGCGATATGTGAACGAACCTTTGGAATTTTGGAATCGAGTGATTTTTAGCGACGAAAAACGTTCAATAGCCGCAACGATGGACCACTAAAAGTTTTTAGAATGGAAGGAACTCGTTACGAAAATAATCACATATGTCCTAAAAAACGAAGTGGTTATTTTTCTGTGAATGTGTGGGGTTGGGTTAGCGCGGGGTCCAGGAGTTTGTTGGGCTATCGATGGACGTCTTGATTCTGCTGCGTATTTAGATATTTTGGAAACTATTATGAAACCTTCAGTCGAAGTGTTTTATCCAGACGAAGATTATATTTTCCAACAAGTAAGTATTCTTATTTCACTATACTTTCTCCAAAAAATAGTTCGGGATCTGTTGAATTAACATTTTCATAATGTATTTTTGTTGTTAAAGGACAACGCCCCTATTCATACTTCGCGGGTTGTGCGCAATTGGATACGAGAAAATAACTTGGAGCTGTTACCCTGGCCAGCAAAAGCCCAGATTTTAACATTATCGAAAATGTTTGGGCTCGAATACTTGCTGTTATCCGAAGACAACAAGGGCCAAATTTTATACCAGTAAACCGTAATGCACTAATTGCAGCCATTGATACCGCATGGGAAACGATTAATATTAATTATATTGATACCTTGATAGCGTCAATGAGCAGACGCCTCCAAGAATGTATCAATAATAATGGAGGTCACACCCATTATTGATTTCTTATATTTATTTATATAGTAATACCTTTATTTAAAAAAAAAGTTTTCATTTAATTTTAAACTATAACTTGGTATCTTAATTATAATTATGTAATAAATTCTTGTCAAAAACTAAATATATACGTTGACAATAAGAATTGCCTTAGTTTTTATTTTCACTTTTATATTAACTACAGAAAAAATGAAACGTCATAAAATATACATTTTGTAAGGACTAAATATTATGAATAGAGAGTTTAATGATTTTTTTTAATAACTTACAATAATTAGTAGGTTAGATTTATTTAAAAATAAGTAATAATCAGTCAACCCAAATAACCATGTTTAGTTTTTGATTTAATTTAAAAGTTATTGCTTGTAGACGTTTTTTAAATCAAAATTATTTCTAATTTTATTTTGTAAACATTTCCTAAACAAAATTTTGATTCGATAATTAATCGAGCTATGGTGTTTAATTAGCGATACCTTCAAATATATTCTTTAAAGAAAAAAATTAAGTAAGCAACGTAAATTACCTATTTTCTAAAACGTGCTTAGTGTAATGATTCATTCTACAGTCCTTCTATAAGATAACCCCTGCTGAGACTACCTGCTGTTAGAATTGTAAATGATACCCTTAAGCCCGCTTCACAATGTGCAAACTTTTGTTTACAGAAATTGTGGTGTCCAAGTTTTAAATTTCATGAGTGTACATGTTATTTATGTTGGGCTCATAATTTTGGTTTTGCTGACACTCATTTCAAGTTCGAATACCTGTTTGATGATACATGCTATAGATCTTCTAGCATTGTTTTAAAGTTCATTTATGTTGCAAATAATAAGTACGAAATTCTCTACATCGATATTATCCCCTTTTTATATATTACTAAGTCCTCCGCATTGTGCCAGTCTTTTGAAATTACACATTTATTCAGAAGTTTGTTAAATAATAATTTTAGGGCATGAATTAATGTTGGTCCTCCATTTTTTAACATTAACGAGTTAATCTGGGCTTCACCAGAGATTTGCGATTTTCATTTGTTTAAGTGCTGCATATATTTCGAAAGATGTAATTTCTGGTATCTCTTCAGAACCTGCGTTCATAATTATTGGTTTCTGTGGATTATTGCATTTTGTAGTTGTCGAAGTGTAGAGCTCTCAGTAAAATTTTTCCACGATTGTAATAATCTCTGTGTTATTTGTCGATGCGGTTTCTCGTTGGTTTTTTTCTTTTATTAATTTTTGTTATTTGTGCTTAACTTCTGGAAGCACATTTTCATATTGTTATTGTTTCTATAGTTTCACGTATAAATTTTGTATTGTAATGTCGGACATCTTTTGATTTACTTTTTTGCCATTAACCTGATTGTGTTATTTTTAGGTGTTTTTCTACTATCAGGACAAATTTTTTTTAATTATCACTTTAATTATACATAACTTTCTGTTCAATAGACTGTTTTTTGACACAATAAGTAATTACTGAGGTAGACTGTCACGAGACATTAATTGTTTTAGCAATATTTCCATTAATATCAATTATACAAAAAATGTTATAAAAGAAATTGTTAGAAATTTTGTTGTCTATAACTTTTGTTTAAACTATTTATTTCTAACATTTATTTTATATTACCCAATTTATTATACAAGATCGTGTCTAATTTTACATTCAAATTTCTATTCAGAAAAATACTGCAGTAAATTGTTCATTTTAAAAGTAAGTGTTATCGATTCTGAAAATATTATACAAAAATTATTCTTGGATTTTACGCAAATTATTAAAAGTTTCTAATTCTAATGTCATTCCTAATGTCCATGTGTTCATACGTCTGTTTGGTGAACAGGGATTACGTGATTGATGTTGATAGACAGTTAAGTTCTTTGGGATAATTCTCATCGCAGACGAGAACTGCCTTTTAACTTTTACATTGGAAACCAAGAATTCTCCCAACATATACTAGATTTTGAGCAACTGGAGCAAGATTTGTCTTCGGGGGGGGAGTTCTTTCGAATGAAGTTTATTGGGGGAAGTGTTCGCTTTTTTGGAACCATACAACATTTTATCAGTTATGTAGGCACTATGACCTCTATCAAAGTAATGGGTGTGGGCAGCATTGTTGGTTTTGTATGATAAATCTAATAAGAAGAAGAAGAGAAAAGAACGCAAGAGTGTAACGAACCAGATACTAAGAAGAGAAAATTATAGGGCCTTGAACACGTTAACGTAGCAAACTTTATAGCCAAAAATTGTAAAAGTCTCTTGTTTTATGTTGTGTTTTATAATTAGACAATCCTACATTCCACAAAACAAAATATTTTCATAAAGCGATATTATATGCGAATGTCGCTAATGTCGCTCCAAACTTTTTTTGCCCTTGACATTTGAAACTAGCACTGTTTCCCTCACGGTTCCATGACGTATCGTAAGACGACAGTTCGTAACCAGACAAATAGTATCGCACAATTCGTAACTAGGACAATTCGTAACAACGACATGTGGTATCTACAATTATTGATAACGGTACAATTCGTAAGACCAAAGCTTAAATCCTTCCTGTATTATTTTTTTCATTGATGCCAATTACCTAGTATATAATTATGTTACAATGATGTTATTGCAATCATGTCAAACTGTAATATCTCTCTCTTAATACTACGTAATTATAATGTACACTCATGAAATTTAAAACTTGGACACCACAATTTCTGTAAACAAAAGTTTGCACATTGTGAAGCGGGCTTAAAGGTATCATTTACAATTCTAACAGCAGGTAGTCTCAGCAGGGGTTATCTTATAGAATGACTGTAGAATGAATCATTACACTAAGCACGTTTTAGAAAATAGGTAATTTAGTTGCTTACTTAATTTTTTTCTTTTAAAGAATATATTTGAAGGTATCGCTAATTAAACACCATAGCTCGATTAATTATCGAATCAAAATTTTCTTTAGAAATGTTTACAAAATAAAATTAAAAATAATTTTGATTTAAAAAAACGTCTACAAGCAATAATTTTAAAATAAATCAAAAAACTAAACATGGTTATTTGGGTTGACTGATTATTACTTATTTTAAAATAAATCTAACCTACTAATTATTGTAAGTTATTAAAAAAATCATTAAACTCTCTATTCATAATATTTAGTCCCTACAAAATGTATATTTTATGACAGATTCGCAAGTCCTGATTGTTCCACGAACGGTTTGCGGCGTTCCCGCAACTTGTCGGTTTTTTCTCCGACATCAAAGAAAATGCGCGCGAATGCGTTTGCAGGTTTGGACGAATCTAAACAAAACGGCGAACAAACTTATGCGGGAGAATTAAATTATTTATTTTGTCCTCCCTTTTGTGGGTTTGTTGTGTTTTAGGTAATATTATGGAGTTGACAGAAGAAAAATGTTTTAAATTAATCAGTGTTTAAGAATGCAAAAAAATGATGTCCCTATTAGCATCATTTGGGCGGGAAATTTCAAAAAAAAAAAAAGCGAAGTAAATTATAATTTTTACTCTTCTTTGTGCGTAAAAATTTGGTTGGCACTATCTTCTTGTTTTCCGCAATTTTCTCTTCTCAATAATAAATATATATGAACTGAAAACTACTGAAAATAATTATGGGAACAGCACAAACGTTCCGTTTGTTGTTCGGATTGTGGAAATCATAAAAGATCGTTTGTCGTTCTGTTTGACTTTCGGTTCGTTGTTATGTTTGTTGCTCGGTTTGTTGTTCAGGTGTGTACGAAGCTTTACAACTTAAGCAACAATTTTTGGCGAATAAAGATTAGTTTGTGATGTAATATTAGAAACACAAATTTATATCATATCAAATTTATGACAACTTAAAAACCAAGAACGTGTATGTTATTGCTAAGAAATTATTAAGGAAAAGCGCAATTGCAGTGTAAATATTTATAATTAGATATTTTCGAAAGTTTATAAGTCCTCTATTGTAATCTTAATACTTAAAAGAAAATCCTGTCCATTAGCATTATAAGGAAATGGCTTTTACTTTATGAATAAGTTTCAATAACAATAGAATATCCTTGCTTGTTTAATTTACTTCCTTTGAGTCATATTGCTCTAAGGGTTGTTACATTGGTCATTAGAAGTATGTAATAAATAAACAATTACCTACTGTTTGAGAAGGGTAGTGTGAACCAATAAATAAAGTAAGAAATGTAAATTCCATTTTAGTTTAAAATTTCAAGTGTTGTGAAAATGCCACCTCATCTCGGTGCTGATTTGAAAGCGCGGATTGTTTCGGAATTAGCGGCGGGCCGTAGCGTGCGTGAAATTTCACGTATGTTAGATATACCAAAAGCACCGTAGGGCATTACCGAGTAAAATGGAATCTTGAACACACTTTGGAAAGAGCCATCGGAAGTGGTAGACCTAAAGTATCTACACGTGCTCAAGATCTCGAGTTGTTTCATTACGTAACAGAACAACCATTTGCTACATACTCCAGGGCTATAGCAGATACACATTTTCCCGGATGCCGTATAACTGCACAAAAAGATTAAAGGAGATGGGAATAAAGAAGTATAATGCTGCTGCGAAAGAAGTTCTCAGTGACGAAAATATGAGACGTCGTCTGGAATTTGCAAGGCGATATGTGAACGAACCTTTGGAATTTTGGAATCGAGTGATTTTTAGCGACGAAAAAACGTTCAATAGCCGCAACGATGGACCACTAAAAGTTTTTAGAATGGAAGGAACTCGTTACGAAAATAATCACATATGTCCTAAAAAAGTGGTTATTTTTCTGTGAATGTGTGGGGTTGGGTTAGCGCGCGGGGTCTAGGAGTTTGTTGGGCTATCGATGGACGTCTTGATTCTGCTGCGTATTTAGATATTTTGGGAACTATTATGAAACCTTCAGTCGAAGTGTTTTATCCAGACGAAGTATTCTTATTTCACTATACTTTCTCCAAAAAATAGTTCGGGATCTGTTGAATTAACATTTTCATAATGTATTTTTGTTGTTAAAGGACAACGCCCCTATTCATACTTCGCGGGTTGTGCGCAATTGGATACGAGAAAATAACTTGGAGCTGTTACCCTGGCCAGCAAAAGCCCAGATTTTAACATTATCGAAAATGTTTGGGCTCGAATACTTGCTGTTATCCGAAGACAACAAGGGCCAAATTTTATACCAGTAAACCGTAATGCACTAATTGCAGCCATTGATACCGCATGGGAAACGATTAATATTAATTATATTGATACCTTGATAGCGTCAATGAGCAGACGCCTCCAAGAATGTATCAATAATAATGGAGGTCACACCATTATTGATTTCTTATATTTATTTATATAGTAATACCTTTATTTAAAAAAAAGTTTTCATTTAATTTTAAACTATAACTTGGTATCTTAATTATAATTATGTAATAAATTCTTGTCAAAAAACTAAATATATACGTTGACAATAAGAATTGCCTTAAGTTTTTATTTTCACTTTTTATATTAACTACAGAAAAAATGAAACGTCATAAATAGTATATTAAGTATGGAGAACGGTAGAGGTTTTATACCGATCGAAGACAATTGTTTGGAGGAGGAGCGGAGCGACGACTCCAATTATTGTCTGAGATCGGTTATCCTTAACGTTCGACATGCTTATAACGTTTTTGCACGATTGATACCATTATAAATTATAAAATTAAACATTTTCGTCATATTGACTAGTTTCATTCATTTTATCAAGATAGATACTTTGGTTGTTAGGTAGTAACTAGGGTGCATAACAACAATGGAGAATTGAGTTTTTATTTAGTTGTCAATAATTTTAAGTACAATTTTGATTATCATAAATTAAAATATGAGCGAAAGTGAATTTGAAGAAATTGAACGGGCTTGGGAAGAAGGGTGTTCCGCAATTATTCCCGAAAAATCTAAAATCCGTTATCAAAATACCTACCAAAGTTTTAAAAATGGTGCGAAGGCAAGAATTTAAGAATCGATGAAAAGACTCTATTGGCATATTTCGTTCAAAGACATATGCAGTTGAAAGCTCCTGGAAGCCTCTGGGCAGAATATTCAATGATTAAATCCACCGTTTTTCTTTATGATGGCATTGATATTTCCAAGTTTTCAACTTTGATCGCGTATTTGAAGAGAAAAAATGTTGGCTATAGGCCTAAGAAAGCGAGCATTTTTACACGGGAGCAATTTGAAAATTTTCTGATGGAAGCACCGGATGAAGAATTTCTAATTCACAAGGTAATGTAAGCTAGCTTGGGTAAAAGAAATATTCTAATGAAGATTTTTTCATAATTTGTAGGTCGCAATGATATTGGGAATATCTGGTGCCTGTAGAAGAGAAGAATTATATAATATTACTATGAATGACATCCAACAAACCGATGGTTTAATGATTGTAAAATTACCCAATACAAAAACGAATATCCAGCGTAATTTTATAGTCGTTAATAAACCAGACGATAAAATTCCATATTTAGGAATTCTGCAAAGTATATAAAACTTCGTCCATTACAAGTGAAATCAAATAATTTGTTCTTAAGATACGCCAAACGAAAATGTTGTGCTCAAGTAATAGGGAAAGGGACAATCGGGGCTGGCCTCTCGAATTGCCAAATTCTTAAATTTGCCTAATCCCGAGAACTATACTGGCCATTTGTTCAGGAGGACATCAGCAACGCTTTTGGCTAATAAAGGTGTTGATGTCCTCGGATTAAAGCGTCATGGAGGTTGGCGTTCATCGACAGTGGCAGAAAGCTATGTAGAAGATTCTCTTCAAAATAAAATAGATTTTGCCGAAAAAATATTGTGCAATACTAGTAATACTATTAATGTATGCGATTCTGCAGGAGTTTCTGTTAGTAGTGAAACCACAGGCCAAACAAGTGGGATTTCATTAAATAATTTAACAAATTGTACCATAAGTTTCAATATTAATAAATAATTCGTTAGTTTTCTTTATTCTTTCAAAAATAAATTAAAAGTAAGAGATTTAACTCGACGGTAAGTGAATTACTTACCGTCGAGTTGGATTACTTACCGTCGAGTTGGATTACTTACCGTCGAGTTGGATTACTTACCGTCGAGTTGCTAGTAAATGTCACCTACTGACGTAAAATCTGTCACGGTAAACAGTCAAAAATGATCAATCGTGCAAAAATATACATTTTGTAAGGACTAAATATTATGAATAGAGAGTTTAATCATTTTTTTTAATAACTTACAATAATTAGTAGGTTAGATTTATTTAAAAATAAGTAATAATCAGTCAACCCAAATAACCATGTTTATTTTTTGATTTAATTTAAAAGTTATTGCTTGTAGACGTTTTTAAATCAAAATTATTTCTAATTTTATTTTGTAAACATTTCCTAAACAAAATTTTGATTCGATAATTAATCGAGCTATGGTTGTTTAATTAGCGATACCTTCAAATATATTCTTTAAAGAAAAAATTAAGTAAGCAACGTAAATTACCTATTTTCTAAAACGTGCTTAGTGTAATGATTCATTCTACAGTCCTTCTATAAGATAACCCCTGCTGAGACTACCTGCTGTTAGAATTATAAATGATACCCTTAAGCCCGCTTCACAATGTGCAAACTTTTGTTTACAGAAATTGTGGTGTCAAAGTTTTAAATTTCATGAGTGTACGTAGTTTTTAATTTTATTTAAAATAATTACTATAATAATACTTAAAACGTAATTTGCGTTAAATTATTACTGGAAAAGTAAAAACAAAACTATGTAGGGCTAATTGGTTTCAAATTTTAAAGTAACGGACAAACACAAACATTAAAAAAGAAATTACTGTTAGATGTAATCCGTTTAATGAAAAATGGTAAAATTAAAAAAATTTTGAAATACTGAGTTTTATATTGTTTTGTCATTAATTGAATTCATGCCTAAATCAGTTTTTCCAAAATAAAATTGTTATACTTCAAGATCAAACTCAAATTAAAGAAGTAGATTAAATTAATGTAATGTAATATAAATGAAAACAAAAGTTTTGAATGAAGTATGTATGGAAATTACAACATTAACCTTTCCCGGAAATACCTATTAGAACTAACAATACTCGTTAATTGTATTTTTGAAATACGTGCAATATAAACCCAACCATTGTAAACCTATTAGAATATTAAGTACTCGCTTCAAAATTGTAAACACCCTACCTGCACTACTAAGTACTTTATGACATAGGAATGTCCAAATACTACAGTTGTTTATGAGGGTGTGGGCTTTATTTAAAACATATGTCCGTATAGCAGGAATTGCATTTAGAGTTAATCCCTTTTAATTGTTACCATAAAGAATGTCGTAGAATTTTTAAGCAGATAATGATCTTAAAATGTTTCCAGTATTATAAGTATGTTTTTTCTGTAAAACAATAATATAAAACTAGCCATTGTAATAATAAGCCTTCTGATTGGTTATACTTAAGAAGAGGAATGTCTTCAAACATATAAAGGCTCATGTTTAGTAAAAAAAAATTAGTAATCTTGTTGCTATTATATAGACTGTTTAAAATTTAAAAAATCGCTAATGAACCTACGTATAATCTTAGTTCGCGTGGAAAACGTACTATTATGTACAAAAATTTTGAGTTTGTTTAAAATAGGGTAACGGAATATAAAATTGTGCATTGGAAATGTCGGAACAGTTATAATAACAAGTGTAAAGCGATTGTACATACAAACGGTGATAATATTATCAAATACAACAAACAGCATTCACATATTGTACAAAACTTTCTACAGTAGATGCAAGAAAAATGGCAAATAAAATGAAAGCCAATATAAAAACCTCTGGGGCAACACCTAAACTTGTTTACTTGAAACAAATGAGAGTGTTAAATTAATGCTTTAAAAAAACAATATCAACAATTCTTCAGCGTGCTAAACAAAGAGAAAGGAGTTACTGTGTCTGCAATTTCAAACAGCATGAATATTTTAATTCCTCAGAAATATAGCAACTTACTATTACATGACAGTGGATCTGATGATCCTAATAGGATATTACTATTTAGACATGAAACGTTATGAAACTTATTATTGGCACATCAAAATTGGATAGCATACGGAAAGTTGTACCTAAAATATTTTTCCAGTTTTACAGTATCCATATTCAACTTGATTTCCATGTGTTTTTGCGTTACTGCCAAATAAGACTGAGGATACATATGGAAGGTTTCTACGAATATTAAAAGGCTGATTTCAAACTCTAAATCCTGAATTTTGTCTACTTGATTTTGAAACGGCAGCAATCAATGCTTTTCACAATCGAGTTTCCCGGAATTTAAACAAAAGGGTGTTTTTTCATTTAAACCAATCAGTAATCCAAAAGTTAGGGAAAATTGTTGTAAAACGTGTATTTAATTCAAATATAGATAATTTAGCAATATGCATTAAAATGCTAACTTCAATATCGTTACTTTCTGTTGAAGAAGCTACTGATGCATATTTAGAAGTCGCACGACTTCTCCTGAATTTGATAAGAAGTTTTTACAATATTTCGATAATACATTCATTAAGGGTCGTGAACTGACAAATGGTCGTAGACGAGAACCACTATTTCCTCTAAATATATGGAATCAACATAAGAACGCAGGAAATGGTTTGGCCAGGACTACCAATACAAAATTTTGATTATTCTCTTCAATCTTCATTTAAACGTGCACATCCCACAACGTGGAAATTTGTCAATGGAATTTTGGCAGAAGTTTGTGTGCAACACACATATTATTTGCAATATAAACGTGTTCAAATGATGCCTCAACGTTTAAAGAATAAACAAATAAAGGAACGTCTAGTAAGATTCATCCAAGTTATAATATTGAACAGTGCCGCAATTTTAAAAAAAAATATGCATATTTTTTAATTGTGTCTGTGAAATAAATAAATATTCATACTTTACAAATATCAATCATTTTATTATAATAAAGATTATCGACATACTTCTTTTAAGTTTCATTCATTATTATTCAAACATAAGTATACTAAAACATGTAATGTTAATATTGAATTTTAAGTTTAACCGACGATTGGAAATGTTAATAATATTTGATGTAGTTTTTCACCTAGCGACATGTAGTGTTTCACGTCAATTCCCCGCCATTTTTAAAGTGCATAAATTTTGGGGTATGTACGCTATTATAAATTTAAACAATAAGTCAGTTAACCATTTTGATGATTTTGATTATATTTCCGTGTTTTTACTTTAAAATTAAAATTTTTAGTTAAAGTAGAATAAACAAAAGATTAAAGTTTTGGCGTTACGAATTATGCCGTTACGAATAATTTTGAAAAACTTGTTGTTTATTTAAAAGAGGACAAAAATTGAGTTATAATAGTCACTTTTCTAGTTTCTACATACAATTTTGTTAGTGTATGATTTGAGACTTAAATGTTTCCTTAATACATCGAACAATTTGAATAAAATTAATTTTAAATTGGATTTAATAAATTTTCTAGTTTCTATTTTAAAATAATAAAATTTGCAATTTTTTGGTAACGACATTCTATTTAATTTAACCTTGACTTAATTTTTGCAAAATATATCAAAAATATTTTAAAAAACATCGTCTTCTTTATAGATTTTTCTCCATTCATCGTCTTAAAAGTATTTTTTTAAGTGATACAAATTTATTTTAATGGTAACTTATTTTAAAAATATTATTAGAATATTGTTAAGCATATAGAGCGTTTCCAAGATAGATATGCAGGTATGTATTAAAATACGTATTTTATTCTAAATATAACTCTGCATTTAGTATTGCATTTAAGCTTGAAACGATAAACTAAATGAAAACACAAAAATGACAAATTTAATTACTTTAAACACATAATTTATAAATCCCAAAATAAAATTTGTTTTATTCACAATCACTATTAATGTGTGAATTGCAAACTTTCAAAAGGTTTGAAAGTTTGCCGTTATTAACTGCAATGACTTTCCCACGGGTTGTAAGTAAACCGCTGTTCACTTTCAACTCAAAAGAAACGAGAGAGAAAGAAATAAAAAGGAACAAGTTTCAGTGTTGCCAATATTAATTTAGCCTGTCAGAAATTTCTGTCGATCGTTGGTTATGTTAATAAATTTCCGACAAAGGATTTACCTAAATTATTGTAGAACGCAAGTATTATAACTGTATGTTGTAGAGTCGCTGTTTTCAGTTTATACTATTTCATAACTTAAAAGTATATAATTGTTTTCAATTTTGTAGGTCGAAGCATGTGTAGGAAAGGAACGTTGATGTTTCATTTCATTAACAGTACAAGTCGGTGTTGCTCGAAATAATACAGGGTCATGCTATTAGGAAGAAACCCAACTTAAAGAAACCACATGAAACGGTTTTGGAAACTGGATGTATGTGTATAACCAGAAAATGCAACGGGGAGAAATAATTCAAAAGAAACAATCTTATTTAATAAGTAAGAAAATGTATAACAATAAAAAAAATGTATCTTAAAGTATTTTCAATTAGATCCATTCGAGGGTTCATTTCTAACATTTATGGTTACGTTAGAATTACCGGATGCATTAATAACAAAGGATATTCCTTGTTTTGTTTGGCTGCTGCATACTCTAAATTCATTAGAGCTACTTGGCCCACTGTCATGACTTGTGCTTGACAACAGAACGGCAACTTTTTTTGGCCTTCTAACGAATTGTCCACATATGACTCTGCCACCGCACTGGACTTCCAACCGCCTAATTTGATTCTATATGTACACTCGACTCGACTAGACGTATTTTATTCGGCTTAGTACAAATAGTAAAAATTAAAAGTTTATTGCTACTTAATATATTTTATTTATCATGGTTTTTACATCAAATCAACGAGAAGATATAAAGTCTTTAACTGCATCGACAATCACCGAATTTTTGGCAGATAAGACGTTTATCGACAACCTTGCAATGAAAGTGGCCTTGTTAGTGAACGATTCAATAGAAACAAAATTTAATTCTTTGATGGATAAACTAAAAGATACAAAGAAGCGACTTGACCTTGCCGAAAAAGAAAATAAGGAACTTAAAAATCAAATAGACGATCTTCAACAATATACAAGACGTAACAGCATCAGAATCTTTAGTATTGAAAAGAAATTACAAGAAAACGTCGAAAGCCGAGTCATTGATCTTTTAATAATAAATTGGGGTTGAACTTGACCACTGATTGTATTGATAGGTGTCATCGGATTGGTAAACCTTAATCTGCATCCAAAAACCGAGAAGCATTATTGTTAAATTTGTAAGTTATCGTTGCGGTCACTGTAACTTGGTTTATCGCAGTAAATCCAACTTGAAGGGAACAAACATCAACATAAAAGAAGATCTCACTAAGCTACGAATGGATCTTCTAAATGCAGCAGCTGTAAGAGTCGGTTCAGAAGCACCTGGACTAGGGATGGCATCGTTTTGTTAAAACTAATAGTGGAATTCTTAGGTGTGATAATTTTGGAGATATAGAAAAGTTGGAAAAAACACAGTAGCATATAAGTAGATATTGAATTTGTATATGGAGTCGATATAGGTATTTTTATTTAACATCTTTAGTTCGTGCACATTAACACGATTAAAACAGGTGCATATTTTGTTTTCTTGATTATTTGTATTAACAGGTATTGAATTGAATTGTGCGTTCAATTTTATATTAATTTGATTTTAGTTTCACGTTAATTATTAAATTTGTATTTGCATTAATTATTTTATTGTTTGGTTGAATATATCATAGACAAGATAATCACGGATTATTTTTGTCAGATTATTAGGAAAGTAAATTTAACTCTTTCCTATTATTATTGTTATTATTGGCGATTCCTATTTATTATTTTTTACTTAATTTCTAAGTTACAATACAGAGAATGGTTAATTATTACATTGTTTTTAAATATACTTACTTCAAATCGATCTTAATATAATTTTCTAAATGTCTAATTTAAATATAATCCGCATAAACGTAAGATCTTTGTTAGCACACTTGGACTCTTTACGGCGGCTAGTTCTTAATTCTGATTATCATATTGTAGGGATAACTAAAACTTGGTTAAATTCCTCTATATCCTCAAGTATGCTTTATGTAGAAGGATATTGCTTGACCCGTAATGATCGCAGTTTTTCAAGAGGTGGTGGAGTTGTCATATACATCAAACATAATATCCATTTCAGTATTGTCAAAAACACAAATTCTAAAATTGAACAGTTATGGCTAATGTTAGTAAAACCTGCCTTATGTGTAGGTGTTATCTACCGCCCACCGCGTTCATGTGATACAAATTTTTTTGAGCTGTTTGAAGATTCTTTAAGTATGATTTTGCCACAATGCGAGTACCTCTTAGTTCTCGGTGATTTCAACATTGATGTATCCAGTACTACATCAAATACTAACTCTCTATTAAGTATTCTAGACACATATAACTTAACGCAACTTATTTCATCTCCCACTAGAGTATCTCCTACCTCATCAAGCATTATTGATCTAATACTGACATTTGATATTTCCATCGTTGCTGACACACATGTAGACTCTTTCTTAATAGCTGACCACTATTCAATATCGTGCACATTAGATTTTAAAATCACTCAAGCACATGTAAATGAAGTTGTAGTTCGTGACTTCTCTCGGTTTAACTTAGAAGTCTTCCAATCGGATCTTATCAATACGCCCTTTAACTTCATTTTTGATATAACTGACATAAACGATAGTCACACATTTTAATTCTTGCGTTATAACTTTATTTGATAAGCATGCTCCTTTTGTTGTAAAAAAGAGAAAAAGTAATCCTACTCCTTGGATTACAGAGAATACAAAATTACTTGCTAAACTAAAATCAAAAGCTCTTGCCCGGTACAAACGTACTAACTATCCTGCTCATTTAAGTTATTATAAAGATATTAAAAAATTGTTAACCAAAACTGTACGCCTCGAAAAACTTGCTTATTTTAACTTCAAATTTAATAACATGAAAGATAGCAAAATAATCTGGAAATATTTACGAAATGCTGGACTCATACAAAGCAAGCAAGTTGATATACCAGTCCATTTAGAAAATGTAGAAACTATTAACCAATACTTCGTGAATTCCGTCGAATTGTTAAAAGCACCAATTGACTTCGAATTAATGAATTTTTACCATTCATCTTATAAAAACCATAACGCGAAGCTACTTAAATTTCATTCGGTCTCGGAGAAAATAGTAAATGATATAGTACTGTCGCTAAAGAGCAATGCTTATGGGTATGATAATATCTCTTCCACTATGTTAAAGTTATGTAGTGCTGTAATATCACCCTTTGTTGCACATATCATAAACATTTGCATAGAAAATGATACATTCCCAAACGTGTGGAAAATTGCTAATTTCAAACCAATTCCTAAGAAACCAATTGTAAACAATTACTCTGATCTACGACCTATTTCAATTCTCGACTTTATCAAAAGTATTTGAACGCGTAATTCAAACTCAATTGACGTCTTATCTTATAGAGTTTAATGTTTAGCCTGATAGTCAATCGGGTTTTCGCCAGCATCACAGCTGTAGTACTGCTCTCTCATCAATAGTTGATGATATTCTTACCTCTATGGACAAACATTATATAACCCCACTAGTACAGTACAGTAAAGCTTTTGATTTAATTAATTATAATTTAGCTGCAGCTATCTTTAAGTTTATCGGTTTACATAATACTTCTGTTACGCTACTATATAACTACTTAACCAAACGACATCAACAAGTTTATTTAAATAATAAAGTATCGAGTTTGTTGGAGATTAATAGAGGTGTCCCCCAAGGTTCGATCATTGGTCGTTTGTTACTTAGTATCTATACTTGTTTTTTACCATCAGTCCTAAAGCATTGTTTTTACACTTTTATGCAGACGATACGCAAATATATTACTCTTTTCCTACATCAAGTATTGAAGTATCCGTTAATATCATAAACTCCGAATTGGATTTATTTATTGATTTTTGTGAAAAACATGGCCTAATAATCAATCCTTTAAAATCTAAATTTATATTATTTGCTCGGAAATCGCGTTATTTAAACTATTCAGAAAATATCTCTATTAAAATAAGAAATGTAATTATAGAAAAATCAAATAGCGTCAAAAATCTTGGTCTAATACTGACTATGAACTTAATTTTGCTGAACATGTGAACTCATGCATACAAAAAGCTTTGGCCAACATTAGAATGCTATACCGTAACAGAAACTGTTTTTTCTTAAGTACTAAAAATTACTCACAGAGTCCTTGGTACTTTCTATATTTAATCATGGAGATACAGTGTACGGTCCTTGTATAAATAAAAGACTTTCTAACAGAATACAACGAATGCAAAGATCCTGTATTAGATTAATTTTTGGTATTAGAAAATATAAGTCTACTAGCTATAAACTTAAAGAACTCCAGTGGTTAAATATGAAGAATCGAAGGATATTTCATAGCCTCACTTTTATTATGCTATTGTCACAACTAGAGTTCCTACATATTTATACAAAAATAAGATACTGCACTGACGTACATAACATAAATGTTAGACGAAAGGACCTAATTACTCCACATCAACGTAAAACTGTAAAATACCAAGGTTCTTTTTACTTTAACATTTCGCGTTTATGGAATAGCTGCCCTATAGAAATCCGTAGGTGTGACAGTAAGAAACTGTTCAAAACTAACTTGACTAAATATTTATTAAAAAATCAGTTTGATAATTAATCTACCTACTTTGAAATTGTAATTGTAATTTTTATTTAAGATGATGGATATCGTTAAACAATAATTAGTTTTATATACTGGTTATTTACTGAATGTTATTTACTTTTATCATTTTTTTATAATTCGAGAGAGTGTGTATTTCTATTTTTTTTTAATTCTATTTCATTGGGGTTCAGTGGAAGAACAGCCTATTTTAATTTTAAGTTTATATAATTAGCTAAGTTTTAGAGCTGAACTGCGCCCTTTGAAATATGAAATTTGTTTCATGTTTCAATAAACCATACTTATTATTATTATTATTTTTGGTAGCGCACCAATCTTTATAATCTCTGTAGACTTTTGATAACGGCTTTGCTTTTCTCCGGTAACAAATTTTGAACCGCTTGATGGCCACTTTCCTAAATTGTGAAGTAGTGCCTAGCTCCATTTCACTTTCTGAACTTTAAGACTCGAATTTTATACACAATGATTAGTAAATTTCAAGCTAAACGGAATTTGTTTTTGTTTTTCTAAGTGAACTTAATCAAAGCATTAGTTTTGTAACAAATTGATACTGATTGTGATTGATACTAATCAACTATACATTAATTTTAAATGTCGATTAAATTCTTTATTGTTGTTGTGTTAATAAATTTCCAACAAAGTAATTACCTAAAATACCGTAGAATGCAAGTAATATAACTGTTTTTATCTTTAAAGAGTAATTATATTGTAGTTTTAGTTTATATTATTTCACTTCAAATATGTAATTGTGAAGATAATAGTATACGAGGATATATTAAAAAATTCTTAGCCTAGTATAGAACCAAACAAAATTTCATTGTCAAAATATTTTATTGCTCAACATATTCTCCACTTAATTGGATACATTTATTACAGCGAACCTGCAACGTCTAGACCTTTCAAAAAATGTTTCTTCTTGCTCTGCAAACCAGACCTCCACAGCTTCTATTACCTCCTTGTTGGAAGAAAATGTACGACCTTTTAAACTTTTTTCAGTTGAGGAAAGAGGTGATAGTCGGACGGAGCCAAATCGGGTGAATAAGGGGGTGTTCTAGTAATTCAAACCCTAAATCACGAATTTTTGCATGGCAACATGAGATTTGTGTGCAGGGGCGTTGTCCTGCAAAAACAAAACACCTTTGGATAGCTTTCCGCGTCTTTTCTCTTTAATATTTTCCGTAGAGTGGTCAGTAATGTCGAATAGTAATCTCCAGTTATTGTTCTACCCTTATCCAAAAATCAATCATGATTACTCCATGGCAATCCCAAAAACTGAAGCAAGAACTTTTCCAGCAGATTTTGGACACGAAACTTCTTAGGTCTTGGAGAACCAGAGTGTCGCCATTCCATCGATTGTTGCTTTGTTTCTGGATCGTAGAAATGTACCCAAGTCTCATCCATAGTAACAATTCGGTTTAAGAAGTCTACATCGTTTTCAAATCGAGCACAGATCGAACGCGATGCTTCTACCCTTGCACGCTTTTGGTCAACATTCAAACATTTGGGGATCCATTTTGCAGCAATTTTCTCATGTCCAAATTGACGTGAACCATATGATGAACGCGTTCGTATGAAATATTCAGTGCTTCAGATATCCGTTTTAGCCCAATTCGACGGTCTGATAAAATCATGCATGAACTGCATCGATATTTTCGGGGACTGACACAGAAACTGGCCTTCCCGATCGGTCATCATCTTCAATGGAAAATTTACCTCTTTTGAAGCTTGCTTCCAATTTTGACGGTCGCATACGAAGGACATTGATCACCAAGGGTATTAAGCATATCTTCGTAAATCTGCTTACCTCTTAACCCTTTTAAATACAGGTACTTGATGATGGCTCGATACTCCAATTTTTCGATTTTCACAATTTCGGTGGACATCTTTTTATTTAATTTATTGCGTGACTCTGGTTTACTTTTTTGACGTCAAACTTTACACTGACACTTCTAATAAGTTATTTTTCGT
Source organism: Abscondita cerata (assembly GCA_030710515.1). NCBI lineage: Eukaryota > Metazoa > Arthropoda > Insecta > Coleoptera > Lampyridae > Abscondita > Abscondita cerata. The sequence goes on from JALBCR010000319.1 coordinate 86,066, forward strand.
TGCTATAGTAACGCAATATTTTTTTATGCAAGGAACTGGTCTCGGCTAACTAGATATCAATACATCCTCGTACATATCTCGGTAGAAATTTTATTTTATCCTCTCGCTCTCGGATGAAATAAAACATTTTCTACCTCGCATGTAATATACTATTATTTAAATTTAAACCAATTTATTACCGAAACATTTAAGTTTGTCTCAAATTAGTTATAACAAAATTGTAGCGGAAACTAGAAAAGTGTTTGTTTTAACTCAGTTTTTCTGATTTCTTCAACTATGAATGCAGTTTTTCAAAATTTTAAGTTCGTATCTGGGTAAAAATTATTGTTTATACGCTATTAGATACATTACTGACCAAGAAAAATATGTAAACATAAAGGAAATTTAGAATGTGGTTCGTGAGTTATGCACAAATAAAGAAATACACAAAATAAATAAAACACCCTGTATCTTTGTTATAAAAAATCGAAGACCTGCATGTTTTTTAGATTCTTGTTGATGACTTCTACCTAATCCTAGCGTATGCGCATTTACCAATTAATTGTTGAGATTTGTATTCTGGCGGGATTTTACGGGCGTAAGCACAGCGCAAGTCTATTTTTACTTTTGATGTGAGAGAGTGCTGGTGTAGTTTTAAAATGGCGAGTTAATTTGATCGCACATTGAATTCTTTTGTTTATTAAGATTTACAATAAAGGTTTAGTTTTGTTCTTTACTTAACTTTATAACCACCCTACTTCTAACAGGTTATGGGCTCAGCACGATTTAATAATCGACGTTAGTAAATCTTGTGAAAGCGCGTGCATTAAAAGTGATTTGCAGACAGCGTTATAGTTATTTGTGAACTTTAACGGGAGTGTCGCGAAATCATATAAGAAACGATGGCAGATGGAATTAATTTAACAGCTGTTACCAAGTTTGATGGTAACAACTACAAGCAATGGTGGTTCCAAGTCAAGTGCGTTTTAAAAGCAAAAGGAGTGTACAGAGATAGCGAATAGAACTGTTGCAAAACCCACAAATAAAGATAAAGTCGAAGACTTATCAGCGTGGACGAAGAAAGATGCTATTGGGATGTGTCTAATAACGTCCACAATGGAGCTGACTCAAATTTCATTAATCGAAAATTGTGAGACATCTAAAGAAATTTTAGATAAGTTAGACAGCGTGTACGCAACGAAATCAGAAGCCAACAAAATGTTAACAAACGAAGCGTTTCATCAGTACAAAATGGCGGGCGAAAGTTCAATAGCTCAGCATATAGCGAACTGTGATAACGTGAAAGACGTTGCAATTATTACGAAGATACTCGGAACATTACCGCCTAAATTCCGTATATTTCGACATGCGTGATTATCTCTGGAAGAATCTAAGCAAACGATCTCAAATTTAACGTCTAAATTGATCGACGAAGAGAGAAGCTTGACAACTATCAAAGCTTCAGACACAGCATTAGTTGCATCAGCCAATAAAAAGGCGAATCCACAAATAACTTGCTATAATTGTAACAAGAAAGGTCACCTAATTAGAGATTGTCGAGCGCCAAGAAAAATAAAGAAAAATCGCTTCAACAAGAAGAAAAATACAGATGAACGAAATGATAATAGTGCTTTCCTTGTTGTAAACGGTGACCCTGACCGTGAAATTGCTAACAGTATTAAAAATGAAGACGTGTGGATTCTCGATAGTGGTGCGTCTGCGCACATGAGTTGGCGAACTGACATCTTTGCGACCTTTAAAACAATTGAAGTGTTTACAGTAAAATTAGGAAACGGGCAGGAACTATCAGTTGAAGGAATCGGCACAGTCAAAATTGAATGCTGGAAAAATAACGAGTGGCTTGAGAGTTCAATAAACGACGTGCGGTACTTGCCAGCACTTGCGATTTGCAAACGTAATAATCTATATAAACTTCTAATTCGCACGTAGATGGATGAAGTAAACGTTGCGATTGTTGGTCTAAAACTACTACACGAAAGAGTAGGTCACGTTAATAATGAAACGATCGTGAACATGGTTTCAAAGGGCCTAATACAAGGAATCACTCTTACTAACGATGATGATAAGAATTTTAAGTGTGAGGGACGTCTGTACGGTAAGCAACACAAAATGCCTTATCATAAGAGCTCGAAACTCGATTATAAACCCGGTGAATACATTCACAGCAATGTGTGCGGACCGATGTCAGTGAAATCAGTGCGGGGGCTGTCGGTACTACGTGCTTTTCAATGATGAATGCACTGGTTTTAGATTAGTGTATTTTGTTAGACACAAAAGTGATACCCAAGATTGTTATAAACGAGTGTTCCAATTGTGCAAAAGTAAATTCGGGTGTGGCATTAAAGTACTATGTACAGATAATGGCAGGGAGTATATGGGTTTGGAATTTAAGAAATTCTTAGAAAATAATGGAACGTTAATGGAAACAAGTGCACTGTATTGCCCTGAACAAAACGGGAAAGCTGAACGTGATAATCGTACTATCGTCGAAAGTGCACGTTCGATGTTATACACTAAAGATTTACCATTATATCTGTGGGCTGAAGCGGTAAATACCGCAGTATACATACTCAACCGAACCACAAACACCCAAACTCATCGCCATTCGAATTATGGGAACAAAGAAAACCTAGTTTAGAACACGTGAAAACTTTCGAATGCGAAGACATTACCAGACATTTTGCGGCGAAAATTGGATCCGAAAAGCAAAAAGTTAATTCTTGTAGGATACGACAACGAGTCCACTAATTACCGAATATTCGATCCAATAACAAAAAAAGTAACGATTAGTAGAAACGTAGTGTTTAATGAAAAAAGTGATCCTACCTCAACAAAGATTAATACGGTGTTAATCCCATTGATGGAAGAAAAAGAAGTAGGTGAAGGTAATAATCACAAAAGTAACGACGAAATTGAAGAAGAAGCTACAGCGATTGAAGAAAAAAGAAATTTAAGGCCACGAATTAATTTGATGAAACCAGTCAAGTATGACGAGTACGAAATTAATATGGTTGAAGGTGAAGTACCCAACAATTATGAAGACGCAATGCGAAGCAAAGATAAAGAACTCTAGAAAATAGCGATTGAAAACCAAATAAAGTTTCCTTATTTTGAAGCCGTAAGGTCCTTGATGTACGCAGCTATTGTTGCCCGACCTGATATAATGTACGCTGTAAACATCGTTAGCAGATATCAAGAAAATGCAAGCGATGCACATATCAATGCTGTTAAACGAATTATAAAATATTTAAAAACTACAAAAAGAATGGGTATCTTGTACAATGGAAGCGTGAACAGTGGTCTAATAGGTTATTCTGACGCCGATTTCGCGAACGACATTGATACTAGGAGGTCAACTTTGGGGTATGTCTTCAAAATAGCTGATGGAGCAGGGCGCTGATTCTCATCCAGTGAATGTGAGTTTTCCTACGGGAGAATCCGCCATCTTTCTGTCAAAGTTTCGTAGACTGTATTCTAAACCGATAGAACGCACTTCATTCCTACAAGATTTTAGTAGAAACCTTAGTAGTTAATTTCTCTTGTTTTTAACCGGAAGAACTCACTAATTTTAAGAGAATCGCATGCGCAAAACGTTGATTGTTTACATTCGCGTGATCTACAACCTATAATTTCTTATAAATCTTAATTAATGTTATTAGTTCTTATTCATTAGTTATATTTGACTATTTAGTTTTTATATTTTTTAATTGTTTCTTTTGGGAATTTATTTTTAAAAGTATAGATGAAGAGGAAGTTTTGTTAATAAATCAAATCTTTTGATGATTTACGACAAGCGGAAGAAGACGGTCAAGCACCAGCAAGGCAACTATATCAAAGAACAGATCCCTTTGTTGCTTTGGCAGATGCACAATTTATAGAATTATTTCGTGTGGATAAGGATCTTGCATGACAAATAAATAGAACCTTTTTTTGAAGAGAGAACCAAATATATTTTTTTTGGACATTAAACTAAGGTATGGAATACTTTCCTATTTTAAACTATGTACTTAATATACTTACCTGTTTTTGCATGTAAGATTTTGTTTCAATTTAAGGTTCTTGTTGCGTTATTGTTTTATGCCCACGGTAGCTATCAGAAGATTACAGGGAAAAATGTTTTTTTCTGGCATTAGTCAACCTAGTGTAAGCCGTTGCATTAAAGAAGTGACGAGTGCCTTAACGCACAATAATGTATTTAGCGAGTGGGTAAAATTTTCCGAAGATATGGTCGAATTGCAAGATCTAAGAACTATGTGAGGAATAATGTATCTAATATAAGTAATTACATTGTTGTAATTTAATTTTTATATGGTTTAAGCAATATCATATTTTAGGAAAAAACTATCATTCCTTAAATGTTCAGTTGGTATGAAATTAGGTGAATAAAATAAAGATTCAAATTATGCTTATAATAAATTTTAGATTTACGATTATAATTTAAAAATTATGAATGTTGTGGAACGTTTTCCTGAAGTGCGCATGATGCTCACATTTGGAGACAATGTAATGTGTCCAGTTAATGGAAGCTATGTATAGACAAAACAATCAAAACCTATTTTTTTTATTGGGAGATTCGAGTAAGTGTTGACATTGTGCTGTTCAAGCTAAACATTTGTCTATTTCACAGTAGTCTAAATTTTTATTATATATTTGAGGTTATCCACTTAGGCCTTGGTTGTTAACACCATTGCGAGATACAGTTGCAGACACTCCAGAAGGTAGATTCAATAATCAGTTAAAACGAATTCGCAGTATTATGGAAAGGTGCAATGGAGGGCTTAAAAACAGATGGAGGTGTTTATTAAAACATAGAGTACTCCATTACAGCCCTCGTGTGGCAGCTAACATTATTAAAGCATGTTGCGTCTTACACAATATGTGCATTTCAAGAAATCTTCCTTTGCCTGAAGAAAATGATGACTTACAGCTAGAATATGGAATTTATGTAATGGAAGCTGGGGGAAATGTAGATCAAAATGTAAATGTAGATTTATTGGCTGCAAGACAAATACAGCAACAACTTATAAATAATTATTTTATCCACAATCACCATATTATAGAGCTATTTGGACGAGATTCCCAATAATTTTGGGCCTTCTTATAGGAGTTGAGGAACAATAGGGTCGTCAATGATACACCATGTTCTTAATAGCCGACGTTTCGATTGGCGATGGCCAATCTTTCTCAAGGCAATCTATTTGAAGATAACGGTAGATTACAATTTATGGTAATTAAATGAGCATTATACAATTTCTATTTTAGATGAGTTACAAAACACAATTATAAATACAAGATTTACTAAAAAACTAGACGTACGTTACCTAAGAGTTGGTGACATCAAGGACTCCTCAAAGGGAAATATTATTCAAAACAAACTGGTTTACGTTAAAAATTACTTGGACAAGTGTCAATAAGATAAACATGTAAAAACAATACAAAATAAATTAACAAATAGTGTACAAAACAACCATACATGAAGACTAGTACACGAACAATGAATTAGAAATTTTTGAATGTCAGTATAGATAACATTTCACGTTTATATTTACAATAACAAGGTCAAAATTTTGGCATAAAGATAAAATAAGTAATTATGCATGTTAGATAAGTTAATTTTAGGTAGTTTGTAAGGTAGTTAGTATTAGACTTAAGGTTAATGTTAATTGGTGGTGGTTAGTAGATTTTAATTTTAGATATAAGATTTTTGTACATATTACTTAGATTATAGGTATCACTTTTGAAATTAACATTATTGTTATAAGCATTGATAAAAATCATTTCTGAAATCAAACGCTTCTTAAAATTCGGTTCCATATCTAACACTACTACTGAATCAAAATCAAATTTATGTCCTTCTTTCAAATGATGAACTGACAAACCAGTAGCATCTGACTTTTTACAATTGTATTGATGGTTCTTTATTCTATTGCCTAGCTTCTGTTTTGTTTGGCCAATATAAACCTTATTGCAATTGCTACATCCCACCTTATAGATAAGACCAGATTTATCTAAAATTTTAGTTTTGTCCTTCAATTTAGTGTAAATATTATTATAAATCGTGTTATGATTATAAAGTACGATCTTTAAATCACTGTGTTTAAGGCAACTAATTAAATTATTAGATAAACCTGGTATATTAATTAATTTAATGTATTTATGTTGAGTGGGAGGGTTAGTTTGTGTTAGATTATTAATATTGTTAGGTTTCTTATTATTAGTTGTTAATATCATTTTAATTAATTTTTGGGGTAATTATTATTTGTAAGAATGGACATTAATTTACTATTATTGCTTTTAAGTAACATGGGCTACTGAGTTTAACGATTTTTTCATGGATACTTTTGATGATATTAATTTTTTGCTTATGAGGGTGTTTCGAATAGTAGTTAATGATTCTATTTGAAGCTATGGTTTTAGAGAACCAATTAGTTAAAAGGGGTTTCTATGACCTTCATTAATTAACATCACATCTAAAAATGGAATTTGTCTATTATTTTCTAATTCATAGGTGAACTTAAGGTGCTGGTTATAACTATTAAACACATTCAAAGTGTTTTCAACGTCTGTTCTGGGTATGCAAGAAATAATATCATCAACGTATACATACAAAAATAATGGTTGGTAGTTTAATTGTCCATTAACATACTATAATAAATCATGCATAACAAGATTAGCAATTATGGGTGACGAAGGACTCCCCATCGCGGTACCAAAAATTTGTCTATACTGACAGTCATTGTAATTAAAATAACTAGACTCAAACAAAAACTCAATCATGTTAATAAATTCTGTAGAATCTAACGTAGTGAAACTACTAATGTGAATCAATATTTTAAAATTAAAGTAATCACCAACTCTTTTGTAATATTGGTAAATAATGATGTCACATCAAACGAAATTAATATATAATCATCAGGAATTATAATGTTCTTAATGTTATCCACGAGCTCATACGAATTTTTAATATTAAAATTGAATAAAGGTGTTAAATTATTCATGATCTTAGTGATAAATTTAGACAATTCATATGTAGGAGATCCTAGACATGATACTATGGGTCTAATAGGATGGTTAATTTTGTGTATTTTTATTAACCCATAAAATTTTGGAGGAATACTAGAGTAAGTGATTAATTTTTGCATTAATGGTGTCTATGTGTCCGTATTCTAATAACCATTTACTAATTTTATTATTTTTATTTTGGAAATTTGATGTTAGATCATTATTTACTTTAACATAAACATTCTGATCATTAAGTAATTCAAGAATTTTGTTATGATACTTCAATTATTTCTTCTGCACCTATTGAGATTGTAGTAGATGGTATAGTATCAGTTGCATCTATTGCAATTGTAGTGGGTACGACGTAATTTTCCTAAAAAAAACAATTAAGTTCTTAGGTAATAAAACAAAAAGCTGTTGATAACGTGCTTGTTGGACTTGTAATTTTTTTATTTCAAATTATCAGTTTTTCCAATGTTAATGTGATGTTAGTAAATGTTATAAGTACTTGCCTTGTCGAAAATAAAATTTATAAGCGTTTCCACAATTGGTAACCCATCGATCTGTCTAGGGTTAATAATTTCTATTATTTCGAAGTCTATTGCGGACAGGGGTTTTGATGGTTCTCCACCTCCTGTACCACATGCATGCTTCTTTGCAGCTACACTTTAGCCTTAGCAGGTTTTTTAATATCCTGCCACGTCTAAACAAAAAACTCATTTTGTAATTAAGTAATACAGTTAATATGGGTACCACACCTTTCTCCACTGCTTCCAGTCTTTTTGTGTCCCATTTGGTACGCTGTTTAAATTGATGCTGTATGTCAGCTAAGTATGCCCGACAAAGGGCTGCCCCTTTCTCATACTTCTTGGCTAAGACGTAACACTTTTCCTAGGTATAAAGTCCTCGATTGTAATTTATTTCATGTTCGACTTTAAACTCCAATGCACTAAAATGTTCTACCAAGCGTTCAACAGCGCTACGTAAATTAAGAGCTTTGGGCCAAGATTGTTCGGCATAGCACATCCACATTATTACGTTTATTAAATTTGAAATGGAGCTACTAACAACTTGTCAATAATTTTAAAACTTTTATAATTTATTTTCGTCACGAAGCAACTGTTTTATAAGGGGGGTATAGTATAAAATGTGTAGAAATATAATTTAAGAGATTTGAAAGTTTTGCATAATGAGAGAAAAAACTGTAAGGTTCAAAGAAAAGTGTGAAGTGAGAAACATAGGTCGTTGATATACAATGTACGTTTTAAATTTTTCTAAAAAATTTTTGGAGGTGTCATATTACACTTCCGGTTTTAAGTTACATTTTGGGGGTGCAAAATTTTACTTCCGGCGTCAAATTTTACTTCCGGTGTCAAATTTCACTTTTAAGGTGTCAAATTTCACTTCCGGTGTCAGGTTTCACGTTTTGGAGTGTCAAATTTCACTTCCAATGTCAAATTTTATTTTTTGAGGTGTCAATTTTTACTTCCGGTGTCTAATTTCATTTTTTGAGGCGTAAGTGAAATTTGACACCTCAAAAGTGAAATTTGACACCGAAGTGAAATTTGACACCTCAAAAGTGAAATTTGACACCGGTAGTAAAATTTGACACCCCCAAAAATGTAACTTAAAAACCGGAAGTGTAATATGACACCTTCAAAATGAAATATAAAACCGGAAATAAAAATTGACACAACACAAATGTAATTTGAAACCGGACGTTAAATATGACACTTTAAGAATATAAGTTTGATATCAGTTACACTTTCAGTTTGGGATTTTTTTTGGTTTAACATGAAACAAAATTTAACAAATTGATAAAAGACAAATACTCAATATACTATGCACATATGCCACAAAAAAGTTTTAGTATTGACATACTAAAAATTTGTCAGACTTAAATTATAACTTTTTTAGAGACACATTTACTAGATAAATGCATCCGATGTGATCACAATTCACATTTTTAACATTTTCTATTTTTTTACTGCTTTTTTCTGGTTTACAGTGGTGAACTATTGTTAAAGATATACTCAGAGCTCATATTTTGGTGCATTTTGTTTTAATTCGTTTTCTTAATAGAAAATGAAAAGGTACTGGTTTTATAAATAGAAAAAATAAAACAATGCTTTTTAATTTGTTTTATTTATTGTTTATAATATAACAATTCATTCTTATTTTTAATAATTCCTCTCGGCTGCGGCACATAGGTCGAACAGGGTGCATCGTCCCAGTTCTCGAATGGCTGTGGAACTTCACCACAGTAAGAGACCACGGGTTGAATGGGAAGCGGCCGCTGTTTTTCTTGTTGCTCCCATTCTTCCATTTGCCTACGAAAAGTTTCTTCGGTTTTTTGGTCTCTTCTGGGTGGCACTTCCACATATGCTTTGATAACCTGTGCCGCAGCATGATGTGGAATAGATTTATTTTGCACTGAACCAATCCTGTAATTAAGACCAAAGAATTAATATTAATCTATCAATTTTAAGTTGTTTCTTACCTTCTGGTAATTTGTGTTTAGATGAGATCAAATATGAATAATAATCTTCTTAGGTTGTATCAAATATATATGATCAGTCTCTCCGTTTTTAACCCCACTATTTTTCATTGTAAAATTATAGGTAGGGATTTTAAATCAGTCAGCATTTTGAAACGTTCAACTAAATCTAAAAATTTTCCACCGGAAGTAATAATTTTAATTTTGGTATCCTGTTACGCTTCTACTTTTCTAGTGTTATATTACACTTCCTTTTCTCATATTTAATTTCTGTGATATCAAGTTCACTGTGATTCACCTCCATATAAGTCATTGAACAGGATCATCAACCTCCATTTAGGTGATTGTCCTACATATTTTTTTCGTATACAATTTCACTTTGCGTGTTAAATTACAACTATGTTGTGAATATATAAGTACCAACAACTATAAGGTATCAAGTTAATTTTAAAATATCAGCTAAATGGAGTGTGTGAGAAGTTTGTGTAAACGTTCAATAAGTGCATTACGTCTTTATATAGATAAAATAAGAAAATTGGAAGAAATTGATAATATACAAATCATCAATCGCACTATACGAATAGTTCGCAGAGCAATTAAAAACGAGATCTATAAAGAAAATGTGTTTGAGTCAGCTTCATCTCTAGAAGCTAGTTTAGCATGTCTCATACAATACAGATTTAAAATCAAACAACTTAGAAAAAGTTTTCTAATAAAACTGGCACGGGCTGTTATCAACGGCAACACCAAAACAAAAAAAGTGCAACGTTAAGTGGGAAGACGTCGATTTGTGCTTCAATAGCAAAATAAGAACTGGTATGATATCAAGCGTTGACATAAAGGATCCTTTAGTTTTTTAATAAATCATTTAAATGTTTTTCAATTAAAATTAAAAAAACTTTAACAGATTTTATGATTAAAGTAAACGTAATTTTATCGGCCAATTTTATAAAACCTAATAATAGAGATATAGATTTAAAAACTTTTCCTACTAAAAATTATCCCATTGATTGTTCTACTAATTTGAAAAATGGTATCATGACAACGTCATAGATAAACTCATGACAAAATTGCAAGAATTTTCTGAAAAAGATTCTGGTTGGGCTTTATTAGAAATTTTAGGTTTGAAAGTTAACATCAACAGATATGACCCTTTGAAAGTAGGATACTCAACATACGTGTCCGTTCCAAATTTTATTAAAAATAAGCATGCTATAATTAGTGTTCAAAATAATGATAGTAATTGTTTCCTTTGGGTTCTAGTTTCGGCTTTATTCCCAGTCAACAAAAATTCTAATAGAATGTCCTCCTATCCTCATTTCAGTGATGTGTTAAATTATGACAGTATTCAATTACCTATCACAATAAAAGATATACGAAAATTTGAACATCTTAATAAATTAGCTGTTAATCTTTATTGCATAGAAAATAAAAAAAAATTGCCTTGTTCGCTCAGCACTAACGTTGAAAAAGATGTTAAAGTAATTAACTTGTTAATGTTGTCGTTAAGTTCAAACTCCAATTCTATTAATAACGTATTAGATGATGAATTTTTATTATTTCATTTCGTTTGGATTAAAAACATGTCGGCCCTTTTGTCGAAGCAGTTATCCCGTAATTCACATAAAATGTTCATATGTGAACGTTGTTTGAATTACTTTACTTCAGAGATTTTGCTCGAAAAACATAAGGTGAACTGTATAAAAGTAAATAATTGTAGAATAAAATTACCTAAAGAAGCAGACAAGTTTTTGTCTTTTAAAAATTATCGCTACCAAGAAAAATTCCTTTTCCATTTATGCCGACCTAGAATGTATTTTAGAAGATTGCTGTGAAACGAATCAGTTGTTACAAAATCTAAAACTTCATCATATCAAAAACATATTCCGTATAGTGTAGCATATTATTTTAAATGCTCGAACGATAATCGTTTATCAAAGTTCTTTATATACCGAGGGCAAGATTGCATTCGTTGGTTCATAAATGAATTGAAAAGTATTGCTTTTATTGTAATGATAAATTACAAACAACTGTACCGATGAGTACCCTTGATGTTACCCAAACTCATGATTTTGTTAACACCGATACATGTCATATTTGCAAAAACCAATTTCAGATCAAATGAGATTGTTGCCCATAAATAAAGAAAAATATATATCTTTTACGAATTGAGTTTCAAGAACAAATATTTCTCTTAGATTTATGGGTTCCTTTCGTTTTATGTCTCAAAGCTTAGATAAGCTTTCAAACAATTTAAACAATGAACAAAAATTAATAACTGCATCCAACTGTAATAGTATTGAAGCATTCAATTTAATTAATAGAAAAGGAATTTTTCCCTACGATTATATTGATTCGTGGAAAAAGCTTAACGAAGAAAACTTGCCATCAAAAAATAAATTTTATAGTCAATTACACGATCAACACATTTCCGATGAAGATTATTGTCATGCTGTAAACGTATGGAACACTTTCAATATTCGGACAATCGGTGAATACTCAGATTTGTATTTAAAAACAGACGTCTTACTTCTGGCAGATGTATTTGAAACGTTTCGGGAAACACACAACTACGTCAACAATCCAGAAATGATTTTGAAAAAGATTTCTATAAACTAATGATTAACGCTATATATGGTAAATGCATGGAAAACGTAAGATAATACAAAGATATTCGTTTAGTGACAAAATGGGATGGACGATGGGAAGCGCGTTCATTTATTTCAAAACCTAATTTTCACAGTTTAGTTGTATTTAATAAAATTATAGAAATGAATAAACTAGAGGTACTTATGAAAAAACCCATCTACGTTGGCTTTTGCATATTGGACTTATCAAAAACGTTTTTGAATGAGTTTCACTATGATTATGTCATGAATACCTTCGGACAGAATGCTAAGTTACTTTATACCGACACAGATAGCTTAATTTATCATTTTAAAGTTGATGACATATATGAATATATTAAGAGAGACAGTAATAGGTTTGATACTTCCGATTATGATCCTCAAAATATATTTCAAATTGAATTAAAAAAACAAAAAAGTTCTCGGTATAATGAAAGATGAGAATAATGGTAGAATAATGTTAGAGTTTGTAGGGTTGAGATCTAAAATGTACGCTTATAGAGTTGACGATCAAATTCAAACAAAATTATTTAAAAATTTAAAGGATTCACTAGATCTTCTATCAAAGCAATTATTTAATTAAATAAATTAATTTATTCATGCTTGGGAATAGTACTGATACAAATCCGTGGGGTTATGTACGTGATAAATAACATTTTATGGGGTAAACAATTTATAAAGAAGAACAGTGAATTATTTTAGGATAATATTTGTTTTATGAACTATCAATTAAGTGACAGTGCTTCGTTTTATAATAAAACAAGAACAATGGATACGTCACTACAAATTGAAATGGAAATCCAAGAGCAAATCCAAAATATTTACGAAAACCATTATAAAAAATCCATTATGTCCTATAATACCGGCAGCGCAAAAGAAGCTTTCAATTTGTTAGTAAATAAAGATGACTTTGTTATCACTGAAGGGATAACTTCATTTATAACTATTCGTGGTGAACTTTTTGGTGTAAATGAACTGTGCTGTTTGTTAGACAAAAGAAGAATATTGGAAAACTATGTTCAGGCAATTGTTAATATCTGTAAAAAACGTAATTATGAAACTTTAAATATTATTAAACTTGATGAAATTTTAAAAGAATCTAGTTTAGAACGTAAAATTCACACAAACTGTATATAATGAAATTATTGTCGGGGAATAAACTTACTACAATGTTTTACTTACAATATTCAGTACAAAATGTAATAAAGAATTTTACTAATATTCAGACTTGGATTGATGAATTAGTATGCCAATCAGCATATGTGGCTGATTCTAAAATTCTTAAGGTTATCATCACAGTAATAGTTTCGAAAATATTGTTTATAAGTTTGATCCTACCAAAAACTCAAAACATGCTGACTTATGGATGTGGTTAAACGAAAATATTTCCAAAGGGAGGACAACACCTCAACAACCATTGGGTTGGATTAGCGGTCCAGAAAGTGAAAGATGGCCTTCTTCTAATTTAAATGATTATGAAAGTACATTATCTCTGTTAAAGTTACTTATGCATTAATTAAAAATGTAAATGCTTGTAAATAAAGTCTTGTAATGTTAATGTTATTGAAAGATAAATAAACGTATACATTTATCGAATCTGTTCTGATGTACCCTCCCATAAAAAATTTTTTTGAATAAACTATATCTTGAAAATCTGATGTTATAATTATAAAAGATTCATTGAACTTTCCGTATGGAATACTTTGCAACAATTCTCATAGGAAGTAAGGTTTCAAATTTCAGTAAATTGTAAATCAGCAAATTTACACATTCTTTCTAAGTTTATTTACGGTTAAACTTAAATGCTAAGTTGCATTTTCTTGCACAACTTGTTCTCTCTCTCTCTTTTTCTATTTTATATTAATCTGTATTATAGAGTACGGTGTTTTGCTTGATTCATCACTTTTTATTACATTTAAGATAGGAACTTTAACTTTTACAGTCAGTTGTTTGATTTTTATCCCAACTAATTCTTTAAAATTTTACAATGTCAAAATTATCCTTAAAAAAACCAGTAAGTGAGAAAGTGGTGATACTAAGTGACGTGACACTTCCAGTAAGTACTAATTTTTGTTATTTCAGAAACTATTTAAAGTTATGTTAGATTAAATGTAACCATTATTTGTAATGATTAATTATTGTTTAATGTTTTGTTGTTAGAATTCATCTCATGTGGACAGTTTCAAATTGCCACCGAATAAAATTGTCAACCCGTAAGTACTTGAAACATTAATTACACCCCAATAATTCTATTTTTTATTTGACTGTTCTAGGATTTTCAAACCAACAAATATAATTGCAGGAAGTACAGTGGCAATGGAAGTTCTTCTTTTATTCCTGTAAGTACTTAGTTTGCTAAAGTTCAAGTTTTGTTTACGGTATAACTAACATCAAATTTATTTATTTTATAATTTTTACAGCTGCAAGATCTTAGGTTTTACGAAGCAATAACTCCACCACCGCCACCGTTAGTGCCAATCTAGGAAAATCGGCCAGAAATTATAGATCTGGATAATTTTCCTACGCCGGCTCACACCACCGACTCCAATTTAAATGTAAGTTAATTTTAGTTTATCATTTTTATAAAATCAATAAATATGTTTGAATTTGTATGTGTTATGTGATTCATAGGCTTCCACCCAACGTCAACACCATACAATAGGGAAAAATTGGGGAAGGTTGCAGCAGCTGTATGACAACCAGCAGCAGCAACCAACCAAAAACTCTTCGGATGGGGAAGAGGAAGAGGTGGACAAAGACAGGGAAGATGAGGTGGTGGAGTTAAAAGCTGCGCTACCAAGAAGATTTAAAAACACCATCAACAATAAGTGGCGGAATATAGACAATACAAAAAGTGAAATGAAGACAATTGCAAAAAGGTATAAAGACTTAAAGCAAAATGTTAAAAAAACAAAAAAATAATTAACGAATTATGTAGTATATATGAATTATTAACATAGATTAGAATTAAGGTTTTTTTTATTTTTTAATTAATTTAGAATTTTTATGTAGTTTTAGTGTTTAGTTTAAGAACTTTATGACAATCTAAATTGTAAATATTTTTTTTATAAATATAGATTGTTAACGGTTTTATGTTTTTTTAAAATCTTCTAAATCTAGTGAATTGAAGTATAAACTAAAATTATGACAACGACTTATCGAGTTTGAGCTAAACATATTTGGAGATTTCAAAAGGTAGTAATGAAGAGAGTTTTCAGTAGTCAAGTGGGTGTTTTTAAAATTGTTTCAAGGAAGAACTATTAAAATCTTTACAATTTAGAATATTATTTGTTCAAAAACAAGCTCAAGAACATTGTTTATAACTCCTTCAAACAAAAAAAAATCAGAAAGTTAAATCAACAACTTAAGTTTATTTTTTAAAAATTAATTTTCCAGAACTCTAAGGTAAAAATGAAATTTTTTCTATGAGGTATACTTTTGTGTAGTTTGAATTAAAAACGTCTTAAATAATCAACCATCTATTGAAACAATTGATAATTACGAAAGTATAAATTTTCAATTTATGGAATTAAATCCTTGTAAGTCAATGAATACATCCCTGTTGTTCTAATTAAGTAAAAATTATAAATAAGTGACGGAAATAATTGACAATCAAGGAATATGAGAAGAATTGAAATACTACAACTTTAAATTTATTAATCGATTATTAATTTCATACATTTCAATTATATTAGACAATTCTTTTAATGACTTTAAATACATTTTAGTTTATATTTATACAATTTATTTAAATACATTTTCTTATTCATTGTTCACCTTCTTCAAAAAATTTGATATTTGTAGTTTGGCCAACTGGACCTCGACTGATCAGATAAACCAACGTTCCAGATCTTATGATTTCATTGATTTTACTGACGTCTTCAAAAGAAAGGATGTCGTTAAATCGTTGTGGAAGAAGTGTCTTGAACTCATTGCATCTAACTTCAACTTTATCTCCGTATATAGTATCAACTTTAGTTAAAAACACTATCTCATACTTTTTATCAACAATCAAAGCTTTGCACTTAAATATGGCAATACATGTGCTGATTTGTTTAAGGTTGCGAAATATAACATTTGTTATGCTTTAAATTTGATTGCCGTTTACAGTATTAAATAAATCACCTTAATCGATCTTCCGTTTTATATCTATCAATACTACACATCGTTTTTTCACGAACAATTACGAACCCCTCAATCAACCCCGCACTTCAGAATCATTAATCTACACCAAAGACATTACACTAAATTGAGGGCAACGGTCTTTAGATTACCGCGCTCTCGCCCCTTGCCCCTACGTCCCGAGCGGCCCCGATCAATACCGAACCGCCCCAAACGCCCCAATTATGCGCGCACGCCCCCGACGGCAAACGATCGCAACCGAAGTTCAAATTCCCCCACCACAAATTCAAATTTTGCCCCAAAAGTGAACCAGGAACGGCACTACTATACTACTAATACCAACCAGTCGAACAGGCGGCCTTCCGCAAAGACTATGGTGTACGCGACTATTTACTAACGGTAAGAATAATTATACGAAAAGAAACCGAATGTAAACAGGGAGACACAATGTACCCACAACTTAGATACGTTTCTTGTTTGGCAACAATGATTACAGAACCACTTTGTTCTTTTTTGAGAAAGATTTCCGTTTCTTACCCACATGAAAGAATAGATTTTATCTCTCTTCATTCAAGCTCATGCTTAAAAAATACAAAATTTTTGAGTTATTGCAATTATTCTGTACTCCACGTTATTTTAGTAGACCGTCGGTCCCAAAACAGGCTAATGTGACAGCTGCATTATAGTACAACAATGATGCAACTATCAATTGATGTAATGCATGGAAAATATAAAATTGGGTCAAAGATTATACTAAGAAATTGGTTAGATATAAGCTTGAAGTAGAAAGGTATTAAGGGGAAACAACACAGTTCTTAAATTTAAACATTTAGACGTTTACGTGCTGACTTTTTGAAGGCATATTAATGGAGATGTATGTATGCGGCTTGAAATGTAAGAAAGATAATGAAACAAAGTACGTCGCTACAGCGAAACATTTACAAATTTTTATTTTTTAATTAATTGAAATCCAGTTAAATATTACGAATATTTCTTAATGCTTTACCGGGACACTGCAACGGTTTAAACAAGAGAATCTATATAAAGAGATAAACATACTTTTTATTTTCAATTAAAACTCTGAACGCAGCAAGATTCAAAATACTAAAGCAACATTTAGTATTTACGTAAATGTTAATTTTGAGAAAATGTTAATACATTTGCCTAAACTCTAGGCGCACCGATGATACTATATTATTTCAGTCCTTCTAGATAGCAAGAAACAAAGAAAATTATAGTTTCGTCACAGAGTAAGGTATATTACAGAGGAAAAACTCAACGTCTTTGTAAGACAACGGCAGCCATGTTGAAAGACTAGAATAACAGAACACTAGAATACATTGTTGCTTACAAGAGCCATATACCTATGTTTGTACATTAGTAGTGAACATCTGAATAAATATATAAAAACAAGTATCTGTTAAACTTATCATTATTAAATTAACAATAATGATACAACATGTCGCTGCGAAATTAAAAACGAGTCATAAAGGGAGAAATTATTAGATAAAATCGAAAAAACCAAAGTGAGGTTAAATTCCAAAGAAAACGTGTTAAGAAATTAAACTTGTTCTGGACTGGAAATGTGTCTGAAAAATTTAAGCAATTAATTATAAAGTAAGTAGCAATTTTACTAAATATAATCGGTCAAGAAGGAGTTGATATCTTTAATATATTTCAGTTAAGTGACATGAAAAAGAACGATTACACAGAAGATTATAAAAACGTTACGCAACAATTTGAAGAATATTGCAATCTAAAAGAGAACATAGTCACAACATAGTGTACGAAAGAATTTTTTAAAAGAAAACAGCAAAAAGGTGAAAGTTTTAACCAATTTGTAACGGAACTTAAATGTGTTGAACTTTTTCCTACCAACTCATGCGAGTTTAAAAATCAAAAGAAATCTTTTGTATGTGATAGAATTGTGTTGGGAATATTAGACTTAAAACTACCAGAAAGGTTATTGTCAAAGACTGACGTCAGTGTGGTTAACACCTTCTTGCGTTTGTTGGAATACATTGTGCAAGGTCCTAAAATTTTGTTATACATCCGCCTGTGTTATTAATGAAATTAATGTCTTTATGCTCTGGAATCGTTTAATGCTAAACTTCGCAGCTGTTTATTGTAATAATGTTTGTTTTAACCAAAAACAATGATGTAATTTTCCATTACAAAAATTAAAAATACCTACCTAAGCTGTACTTACTCAGGCAAACTGTGTTAAAAATTGTCTCAAAAGTAGAGCAGGTTTATGTTTTATGACAAAATCTAATCACACGTTTTGGTTCTTTGGTTAACCAATGCTTAATCTGTACGTTTAACTTTATTTTTGTAAAATTTACAGGCGCATAGTACATATGCTACGTTTTCGTTAGTGTGTGGTATTTATTATTTGCTTTCAAATATTTTACTTATAAATACGCAGAATTTCACACCAATTATTGTTCCAAAAATAGTGTCAGTATCAAACAGAAATATTTTGAACAAATCAATATTCTTCACAATTTAGATTGATCCAAAAATTGTACAATTTCTTGTTCAAGAAACGATTTCAAATTCAAATCTAGTCTGAGAACATGGCGAATACCAATGCGCGAGATGGAATGCGCGTACTTTCCCCTTCCACGAGAGACTCTGGATAATATCTTTACTCTGTGTATTCAGTAAAGCCAACCGATTACACATGATCACGTTTATGATATACGACGACTTTATTATGAGACAAACAATGATGTATACATAAGCAAAAAAACTTCAATTTTTGAGTGTAAAATAGGGTACTGATTTTTTTCATATTTTGCAGATAGGAGTTTATTACATTAATTTAATCATTTAGAGTTAAATTTTTAAAGTGCAGTAGACTAATAAATGTTTGAACCGTGGTTTGAACATATTTTGAAGTAAATTTTAGAAACCCTGTTAATGCAACTACTGTTATGTATTTTTATTATTTTTATGTGTTTAGTTGTAGAAATAGTTAGTTGGTAGCTCATTTATTGTATATAAATAATGGTTGTTTATTTTGTTTAAATCGTCAGGTGTTGTTACCACACACGTGGATGTAAATATATTTAGTTTAAAACTCTAGGGTAATGTCAACACACGTGGATGATGCAGACGAGCTACTTCGGAAGGCGACAGTTCGGCAGTTCTTATGTTTTGATTACTTTTCATATTCTCAATACTATTATTTTGTAAAAGAACAATAATCATGCGTTGTCGATTTGTCCAGTTATTCTTTTGTTTCTTATTCTTTTAATAAAACAACCTTATTCTTCATATGTATGATTGTATAATTTATAACTATTGGAACATAGACTAAGGGCTGGTTATTTATGCTAAAATATGATTATGAGACCCAATATTCCTTAATAAAATATTGCTGTGGAAAAAGATACAGAGCTAACCGTATTTTACCGCAAACACAATCTGGTTTTAGGAAATTTCACAGCACAGCTACTGCACTGTTTAAAGTCACAAATGATCTGGTATGTGTAATAGATAACTCAAAAGTATCATTTCTGGTACTTTTAGACTACAGCAAAGATTTTGATTGTGTTACTATTAGCAAAATTGAAATATTACAAAAAGCTATCTAGGGTACAGAACTCAACAGGTGTAATTAAATGGACAGATATCTAAAAAACTTGAAATTTTACGTGGTGTACCGCAAGGAAGTATCCTTGGACCTATTCTGTTTTCCATTTTTACATCTGATATTGTAAATATGATACCTAGCAAAATCAACGCTGATGATACACAACTATACAACTCCTGTGAAATTGACTGTGTTAATGTATGTATAGATCAACTTAATGAAACTCTTAATTTAGTCTTAATATGGTCGAACAAAGACGGTTTACTACTAAATGCTACGAAAACAGAAGTTATATGTGTTGGGCAAAGATCAGTTCGAAACAGTGCTTTAAATAACCTGCGATCAAATCTAATACTTAATAACCAAAAAGTCAACCTAAAAATTGTGTAAAAGACTTAGGTGTCATCTTTGACTCTTACTTAACAATTCAAGATTATGTTGTGAAGCAGTGCTCTGTGCGTTACTTAAACTATCTTCTCTGTATAAATTTAAACAGCTTTTGCCAACAATAATAAAAGGACGATTGGTTAACAGTTTCATTTTAAGTAACTTAGACTATTGTATAGTACATAAAATGTAAGAAGTCCGTTTTCAGATTAGCGCATATATTCTGCTAATACGTACGAATATACTTTGGTCTTTGTTACACGTATTGTATAAAGAAGACAAAAGATATATAGAATGTTTGTTAACGCTGCGGGCGGTGAACTAACACATACATCCTACGTTGAAATGGATTTTCCATTTAAGTACCTGTATTAGAAGAAGACGGCATTATAAAGCGGCACGTTGCACCTACTTACAAATATCGACCGCAAGTTATGATGATCCAGTGGTACTACAAATTTTATTTTTATTTTTCTCAAATCGTACCACATAAATGTTATGCAGGTAAGTAACCTGTATATCTATTTTTAAACAAACGAATTAAAGAAAGAATCATTTATTTAAAATATGAATAAAGCTATTGTTACAGCAAACATTAAAATAATTATAATGATATAAACATTAAACTTACTGAAGTATCCTACGTACACAATTAACAATAGATTAGGTACCTATTAGATATGTTATTCAGTATAACTTTCTCTATTAGTTAATTACGTGTATTTAGTAGGTAATTATAAATAATATAAATCTAACAAGGGGAGAAATTTTGTTTAGTTACTTATAATACGTTTAGATACGTACATCGTACTTCAAAAATTAAAAATGCCCGGAAAGTTTTTAAACGAACGTAGTCAAGAACTAATTTGTAACGTATACGAATACTTCTGCCGAGAAAGAGATAATTTTGCTATTTTGGAAAATGTTGAAGCAGTGATAAAAAGAACGTGTAGTGCTCTAAAAGTTTGTGAGAAAACAATAAGGAAAATTATTTTGAGTAAACGAACGGGTACTCCATTACCAACAAGGATTAAAAGATCCTGTAAAAAGCCTAAAACTAGAGACATGTCCGAACCATTAAAACATACAATAAGAGATACTGTTTATGACATGTACGCGAAAAAGGAACATGTCACGTTGCAAAGAGTTAAAAATGTATTGCATGATAAGGGATTATTGGAAGCATCACTACCAACTATACGTAATATTTTACGAAGCATTGGATTTAAACATAAAAAAGACTGCAACCGCAGAGCACTTTGCGAAAAAAAAGATGTGGCATTCGCAAGAGTACGATTTTTAAAAAATTATATCCACAATATGCAAAAAGAATCGCCTCTACCGGTCGTGTTTCTAGATGAAACCTGGATATTTAATAAAGGGTCAGTGAAAAGGTCTTGGCAGGACGATACTCCAAAGTCTGTGAAGAATACACAGTGTTCTTCAACTGGGAAAAGATATATAATTCTGCATGCTGGTAATTCAAGTGGTTTCATTGAAGATGCAAGTTTAATATTTGCCGCAAAATCAAAGTCATCAGATTATCATGACAATATGGATGCAACAGTTTTCGAAAAGTGGTTAAAGGAGCAGTTACTACCAAAGTTAAGCGAACCATCTATAATCGTGATGGATAATGCATTCTCGTCTTGTGGAACGGATGCCGTCTTCTAGCTGGAGAAAATTAGAGATACAAAAGTGGCTACAAACCGAAAATATACCCTTCGCTGACAGTGATTTAAGGATAGATGAAAACATTTGGGGAATTTGCACATCATGGATGGTCACGTGAAAAAGTGCTAGATGTATCGGTAGAACTGTTAATAATTTCTGTCGGTGGTAGTGATACAGAAGACAGTTATTCGGATTATGACGACAGTGAAGTTCCTTTTAAGACTGCACTTAATTAGTGATTAATTTAATTCTAATTAATTGTATAGGTATTTATTGAAATAAGTACCTATTATTTTTATGTTTACTGTAGCAATGATAAACCAAATTTCTCCCCTTGTTAGATTTATATTATTTATAATTACCTACTAAATACACGTAATTAACTAATAAGAAAGTTATACTGGAATAACATATCTAATAGGTACCTAATCTATTGTTAATTGTGTACGTAGGATACTTCAGTAAGTTTAATGTTTATATCATTATAATTATTTTAATGTTTGCTGTAACAATAGCTTTATTCATATTTTAAATAAATGATTCTTTCTTTAATTCGTTTGTTTAAAAATAGATATACAGGTTACTTACCTGCATAACATTTATGTGGTACGATTTGAGAAAAATAAAAATAAAATTTGTAGTACCACTGGATCATCATAACTTGCGGTCGATATTTGTAAGTAGGTGCAACGTGCCGCTTTATAATGCCGTCTTCTTCTAATACAGGTACTTAAATGGAAAATCCATTTCAACGTAGGATGTATGTGTTAGTTCACCGCCCGCAGCGCTAACAAACATTCTATATATCTTTTGTCTTCTTTATACAATACGTGTAACAAAGACCAAAGTATATTCGTACGTATTAGCAGAATATATGCGCTAATCTGAAAACGGACTTCTTACATTTTATGTACTATAGTTGCGTTTACTACAGTTACTTAAGAAATTTTTACAAAATAAACTTTAACTTCTTGCTTAAGGTTTGCGTTCCAGATTGATTGTAGAGAAAATATTACCAAACATTACGTTAATAATAATGTACTTAAATTGAACTACAGATTTCAGTTATTATATGAATCTTTATTATATAATCTTATTATTACAAAATTACCACCATATTTATATTCTCTGTTAATCAAACGCTTAGAGGCTCACGAACGCAACCTACGGTACAAGGATAAATACTCCCTACCTACCTTCCGCTTATCAATTTTGTAGTGTCAGAAGTGGATTTCAAATGTTACTTCATTTATTAAGGGTACGTTTTGAACTGTCAGATAATTATGCTTCTCTGTAGATTTTGATAAGAATTAATGAATTTAGAGTGAAATTATTAACAAAAGCTAAAGAAAAAAAATTTTTATTTAACGCCTTGTATCTTTTTCCATAGCAATATTTTATTAAGGCATGTTGTGCCTTATGGTCATATTTTAGTCTAAATAACCCGCCCTTAACCTATGTCCCAATAGTTATGAATCAACCTGTATAATGAGAATAGTACTCTAATTAAAATTAATGTGTATTTAGTACCTAGTCTTAAAAAATGTTGACACGGTATTTTTCTACTTTTCAGTTTTTTATCTGTGATAAAATACTTGGCCACGCACCAAGCCGACGTGCAGACAATTTGATAAAGTTTTCTTTACCTACGAAAATACATCTTTTTTTATAGTTATGTTTTTGTCATCGACAGTTGTTGAATCTGTGCGTTTCCCCTTTAAAATAAATATTTCTATTGCTTAAATAAGACTTGTGATGAAATTTCAATTAACAATAATTGTGACAGTGTTACTATTAAACAACAATATAATCTCTGTAAATTGGTTTTAATATTTAGTGTTAAAAAAATTATTTTCGCACTTTTTAGGTAATATTCCATTTCCAAATTAATTTCTAAATTTTTAGCTCTATTTGAAAAAATATTTAATTTTAAAACTCGTGTTTTATATCTCACTATAAGGCCATGAAAATATGAATAATATTTGTTCAATACATAAATATAAAAACTTCTTCTAACATTGATATTCTATAATAAGCATAACATTACATTTAAACGCCTTTTAATACGGTTGATGTAATTTGTGTACGTGTTTAGTATTAGTGCATTGAAACTAAAGATTTAAGTATATCATTAATTTTATTTTGTACCATACGGATTTTAAACAATAATTAATTTTTAATATGATTTTAATGTTATGATGTCCTTAAATGTGGTATAACATCTCACCAATAAAAAAAAGAAATGCAAATACATATGTTAAATGTTTATATAATCAACGTAAGATCAGTACGAGGCATTGGCACAAGTTATGCATAATAATGAACATAAACGAAGGCGAAAGTTATTACCTATTACGTTTGAAATCTCTTAAGAAGAAAGTCTAATAGTTTATTGATTAATTTAAAATACGTGTTTATGAATGTCATGGATTTTATGTTTTTTTTTAATTTTAGAACTCTTTAATAAACACAAAGTAAATTGCTGATAACGCATTAAAAAATTTAAATTATTAAAACAGTATATTTTGGTAATTTACTTTATGGTAATTTTTATTGACTTAAATATGAATGTTGAACACGACTTAATAATAATCTCGTACAGTTTGATTGGAGATTCGCCACTTTATAAGCGAAAGTACTACTTAAATGGAGAAAGTGACCGAAGTACGTACCTGACTTGATTTCTACGTTTTACGATTTTTAGTTTTCATTACGTATTATTATGTGTGGAATGTGTTCAATATCAAATTGCTTATAATTTTGTAATATCCTGAGAAAGGAAAAGCTAGTGTCAATCGTTATATAAGGATATTAAATGCTCTATTGGTTTGCATCAATTGAATAAAACAATTTTTTACATCCACCATTTCTTCTATTAATTTGCTACTTTTTATTGTGTAATGCTTTACTTTTTAAACACGTCAATCATTGATGTATGAAAAACGGAAAAATGTCTATTAATGATTTTTTTCATTTCACTATGTCATAAACCAAAAAAATGACTTAATTATATTAAGTACTTTTATTACTTGTTAAACCTCCAAGTAAAACTTTCACTATACATTAACAATAATTATAATGATTTATCTAAAAGCTACGCTACTGTAACTTCAAATTAATTTTAAATTAAAATTGATAAAGTTATTATTTCTTAATACTTTACCTTGTGGCACATATGTAAATGTGAAGCTAAACTTTCAGATTGTGTGTTTTGAATTTCTATTTATAAAGAATTTACCGTTAATAATTTTCACTAGGCAATATTAAATACGGATGGTTTTCTTAGTCAAACATAAACAAATTATATTGACTTCCATATAGTTTGATGAACCCCAGTAAAATATTTAAGAAACGATTTGCAGTGTTACTTGTTTGAAAGAAAAGCGAAAATAAAAAAAAAATATATTAAAAAAATAACGGAAAAAATGTTTCGTTTTTATCATTTTAAATAAGTGTTTAAATAAGCACAAGATAGAAGTAACTAAAGGAAACTAATATATCCACAATTGTGTAGCAATGATAATGAGTTCGCTTGTAAGGAAGCGTCAGCTGTCATAATTTTAGCGCTTACTTTTTTTTATAATGTAGTAGAAATATGTTTTAAGTGAAATTATATTTTTAAAAGTATTGCATAATATACACTATCATGTGGTCATATTGAATATTGTTTATTCTTTATTGTGTGTTATGGAAATTAACAGGCTAAAGCCTAACTATAAATTTCCTGTTCTATACAATACTAAAAATAAAAACTAACAACTAACATTCTACATATGTGAAATGGTAATATCTACTTATACTTATATATACTTAATTAATTATATAGGGTGTCCCACAGGAACGCCATCGATAGATTATAGAAAAACTGTACATGGGAAAATTTTAAAATTTGGTAGTATACTAACATCGACGGGGGCAGTTCCGCTAAAATATTTTCAAGATTATGACAATTCCGGTTATACCGGAAGTATGTGTCAACTTGCTTATTTTAAATAGAACACTCTATATATTATTATATTTTTGAATTTTGCCCAAAATTTTAGACACATTTTGTGTATAATGTCCTATACCTAAGTTTAACTGTTTTGGACTTATTTTAAATTTTATGTCAAAAATGACGTTTTCAGGCCTAAACAAAATTATAAAATTTTCCTATACTAATGCCTTTATTATTTAATTGGAATAGGTTTTCTTGTAGCAGGGGACCTATTTTAGTGGGCTATGTCGATATTTTGATAATAAATTAATACAGGGCGATAAAAAGGATTAAAATTAAATTCAAAAATACGTCAAGTCATTGTTTTTAAATGCGAGCACCATGTTTTTATAGCTTTATTTTATTTAGCATCAAAAATAAGGTTGACTTTGTACAAGGTTGTCTATTAAAAAATTCATGGTTTTGAAATATTGGCAATTTAACTTTTTTTGTTGCACAAATGCTATTGTATTTCTTTTAATATGAATGATTATTCCTAGTTGGCCATGATGGCGTTAGAAAACAATCATCTGTCAAGGATATGTCAAACTGTTAAAAATTTTCAATAATCATGCCGGGACGCTTAAATTATACAAACGAAGATTACTTAAATTTATTTATTATTTATGGACAATGTGATAAAGTTATATTAAGAACATGTGTTACAGTTAACTGTACCGACTGTGAGTGTTAAAGTGCATATCGTTACCAAAGCGATAAAAGTTATCATACACACGTGTGTCGATAAAGCCAGGTGTTCTTTCGTTGCGTGTGTAATACTGTACAAGTAATTACTTGGCTTTATCGACACACGTGTGTTTCAAGCATAATAAGTTACCGTTTTGATAACGATATGCACTTTAACACTCGCAGTCGGTACAGTTAACTGTTGGCATTTCTTAGTTTGATACACACACTTTGACATATCCTTGACAGATGATTGTTTTCTAACGCCATCATGGCCAACTAAGAATAACCATTCATATTAAAAGAAATCAATAGCATTTGTGCAACAAAAAAAAATGTTAAATTGCCAATATTTCGAAAACCATGAATTTTTTGAATAAACAACCTTGTACAAAGTCAACCTTATTTTTGATGCTAAATAAGATAAAATTATAAAATCATGGTGCTTGCATTTAAAAAAAATAACTTTTGACGTGTTTTTGAATTTAATTTTATTCCTTTTTTTTATCGCCCTGTATTAATTTATTATCAAAATATTGACATAACCTACTAAAATAGGTCCCCTGCTACAAAAAAACCTATTCCAATTAAATAATAAAGGCATTACTATAAGAAAATTTTATAATTTTGTTTAGGCCTGAAAACGTCATTTTTGACATAAAATTTCAAATAAGTCTAAAACAGTTAGACTTAGGTATAGGACATTATACACAAAATGTGTCTATAATTTTGTGCAAAATCCAAAAATAAAATAATATATAGAATGTTCCATTTAAATTAAGCAACTTGACATCTACTTCCGGTATGACCGGAAGTGTCATCATCTTGAAAATATTATAACGGAACTGCCCCCGTCAATATTAGTATACTACCAAATTTTCAAATTTTTCCTATCTACAGTTTTTCTATAATCTATCGGTGGCGTTCCTGGTGGGACACCCTGTACAGTGATAAAAAGAAAAAGTTGTAAATAGTTACTTATTTATACAAATCGTTTTGTGTGTATAATCAAACATTAGTAAGGCATAAAGAACAAACAGCGGACAAAAAATGTTTTACGACACTGTTACGAATGTTACTAATTAAAATGGACCGATACATATTGCGATGGATTGTTAATGTGATTTTAAAAAACAATTTTTTTTATTTAGCATGAGACTAAAATTTTTTTTATATATCTTATAAGTTTAGCTTCAAACTTTTAACTCTCTCTTAATCTCAGGTTTGAATACGTTTTTAATTAAAATATTAAATTAGTTTAACAACAATTTATTTCATCCACAGCATATCTTTAAATACAAAAACACAAAACATAAAATATTTTGTTTTAATTTTGACATATAAGGTGACATTTTTCATAATCAATGTAAGTTTTGAAACCATCTACTTTTCGTAACTAGTTCCGTAAAGTATAATTTTTTTAACTAGTTACGAAAAGTATACTTTTTGTAACTACTTATTTTCTTATTTCTTATGTCACAAATTGCAAAAAACCCTATTCAAACCAGATTTATAAGAGGAAAGCAGTTGGTATTTCTCAAACCATGTTTACCATGTTTAATTTCATTATGTACTGCATATACATGTACGTTCAATTTATCGTTTACTCTGTTTTTGTCAAAATTAGAAAAAATCTTGTATGTAACACGTAACAAAACATGATTTTTTGTAACTCATGTGATATTGCGGACGAGCGAAGCGTTTTGTCACTGATTACATAAATAGCTATTATAAAACCCTATTTTTGCTTGCAAGTCAAGTCTTTAACATAAATCTACTGAATAATTTTATTTATATTTAACGCAAACATTAATTTATTTACAACATTTTATAAGACTAACCTGTAACATCTGACAAAATTTTATTTATTTCCGCGCATTGCTTCCTCCATCGGACGCCTGAACTGCTTTATTTCCTCGATATTAACATGATGTTCTTCATTCTTTCCATCCATTTTCTTTATTAATTATTTAATTGTATATAACAATCTTTTCACAACGCAAGCTGAAACGACGCGGTTGCAACAACGCTGGTATCTTAATTGTTTATTCACAATCAAATTTTTTATTCACTTTTCGGAGATATATTTTTAAGTTACTTTTACATGTTTATTCAAAAATGCATAACGTCTTTAATTAACGGGTTTAAATTTTCACTCGACCGATTTTAATTATTATTTGTTCATTTTATTTTTCTAACGTTTTAACTGTTCAACATTTTAACATTCAATTTTACTTTAACGTTTTTACACTTCTACCCTTTAATACTGAATTCTCGCGCTTTCTATTCTTACGTCTTAGTGGTTCAATATCTTAACATCAAGTATTTTCGTCTCAATCATAATTCTCCCCTCTGTCTTCTTCCTTTTATTTTGTCCTTCAAAAATGTTCACACACAAAATCACTAAGTTTGTTTTCCAGGTATCTATGTTATCTTACTCGCGGTGCCTGAATGTCGGTAATATTATATCAAATACGTGATATTTTGTCCAATTCAATCGGACGTTTCACATAAACAGTTTTTTTATTTAGACTGCAGATAATTTTATTTTAACGCTTACAACTAACAACAAACAAATTTTATTCACTATCTACTTAGTTTAATTATGTGAAAAGGCTTTGTCCACAAAAATGAAAATAATTCATGTTCTTAATTGAAATTAGATTGGTACCAGAAATTCTTATTTTAATTTTATTACGTTATCAATAATTGATTTGAATTAACATTTTTTTAAGATTTATTGAAAGAGGAGCTAGGGGTGATTTTAATGCTGAATTTGCATTGTTATAAAAATAAATGCTGCCTTGTTGTTTTGGAAGGAACATGAAAAAAAATCAGAAAAAGGAGAGGCGGGGGCAATGAATACAATTTCTGAGTATTTTATATGCAAAAGTCAACTGCAAGGACTTTCTTCTTAGAAGTAGTGGAGGTAAATTAATGTTTAAATGTAAAAATTTAAAAAGCAAATACCTAACGTACATTGCAAATTATATTATCCAAGCATTTTTTTTTTGAGGTTTTTGATATCCTGGCGCATATGGCTCTAATAAAGATTTCTTATTGTTATTTATTTATTTATTCGTATGGTAAATTACACAAATATTGTATTGTGATGTAAGTGTTATGTATGGTGCCTCAGAAGATCAGTATAAACCTGTATAGTGTAATGACGAAACCGTGTGCAATAGTGGATTGGTTCATCTTGGCAAAGCATTTACTTCAAGGTTTAAGAAAACCACTAAAACTTAAACATGCCAACTTCTTATTGTTAGTTTCTTCAATAAAGTCAAGATTGAAATCTCCGGAAATAAATATAAATTTGTTCTCTACCATTATTGTTTCTAAAATAGTTTGTATTTTATTATACATAATGTCAAAGTAAGCATCCTGTGGGCAATATACGCATAAAACAATAGCTTTTGTTTTATGAAAATTTACTTATATTGCAGTGCATCATAATTCTGTATGAACTGATATGTCATTTCTTATTCTAAAGTTTATACCTTTCGAGCAGTAAATTGCCACTCCTCAATGAGACGAAACTTCTTTTCCAATGCCAATGTAAAATTATTAATATTATATTCTTTAATTTGATCTTCCGTTTTCCAGTGTTCAAATACACACAGTATAATACCATCGATGTACCTTACCATAAAAACGTTTTGTGCTTCAATACAGTTGCCTATAGATTAAAGGATTTGATGAAGTATGGTTATCTGTTTTTGTTTTTGTTTATTGGCATTATATGGCCCTTTACATTGGCTCGATGTTAAGTTATCGTTGTGAAACACAGAAAATTTATTAATTATGTTTCTTAATTTGGTAGTTTTGAGCGAATCACTAAAAAACGGTTAATGACTACACCAGCAGACCAAATCTTTGAATCTTTTGCAGAGTTCAGTTCCTTGTCAGCAACTGATACTTTCAAAGAGTAATATTCATTCGGATGTTTTGCCGACAGGTTATTACAAATACTGGTTTTGAGGTTTTTTAATTTCAGGTAATCCGTTAACATAGATTTTGTACTGTCAACAGCTAGACTATAAATATGTAAATGAACATACAGGGTGGCCCATTAGTACGAGGAAGATGGATATCTCGAAAAATATTATAGTTAGAAAAAAACCTTTGCAATGAAAGTTGTGCAAATCAATGAGCTACACATTTTAAAATTATTTTTGTTTATACAGAGTGTTTCATAAAAGTGCGACATCCTAAAGTTATGTTTTTTTAAATGGAACTACCCATTTTTTATTATAAATTTAGATTTCTTGGGAAATTCTAATGTAACTTTATGCATTATACATAGTGTCTAAAATAGAGGGTTTTCGCATTATTTTACTTTTTCCGTAAAAATTACTTTTCTAAAAAATTAAATAACTCAGTTATCCTGGAATGTATCCAACTACAATTTCGCAGCTTTAATATGCATTACATGTGCTAACTACAGCTTGTTGTTCACCTTTCCAACCTCGCTTGGTTTTGAGAAATCAGTTATTTAAATTGAACTTCCTAATTTCATGGATAACTTGATTTTTTCAAATGGCACCACCTAATTGTTTATGTGCCGTTCAACGTAGAATCTCATAAGCTTTCTAATGATAAAATTGTAGGTATCTAACTCTTACTCAAAAATCGTAAAAATTCGTAAGAGTTAGATACCTACAACTTATCACTAGAATGCTTATGAAATTTCACGTTTAAAGGCACATAAAAAATTAGGTGGTGCCATTTGAAAAATCAAGTTATCCATGAATTTAGAAGTTCAATTTAAATAATTGATTACTCAAAATTTAGCAAGGTTAGAGGAAGGTGAACAACTAGCTTTAGTTAGCACATGTAATGCATACTAAAGCTACGAAATCGCAGTTAGATAAATTTCAGGATAACTGAGTTATTTAATTTTTCGAAACGTCAATTTTTTCAAAAAAGTAAAATAATGCAAAACTCTCCATTTTAGACACTCTGTATAACGTATAAACTCACATTAGAATTTTCCAAGACATCCAAATTTGCAATAAAAAATGGGTAGTTCCATTTAAAAAAACATAACTTTGGTATGTCGCACTTTTATGGAACACCCGGTATAAACAAAAATAATTTTAAAATGTGCAGCTTATTGATTTGCATAACTTTCAATGCAAAGGTTTTTTCTATCTTTAATATTTTCCGAGATATCCACCTTCCTCGCTCTAATGGGCCACCCTGTATATCTTTCAGCTGCTTTTAAAGTGCCATCTTCACACAATCTCAAAGTTCCTGTATTGCGTTTACGATTATGTAATTTAGGTTTATTAATAACTGAAATCTATTTGTTTTCTTTATTGGCGTTTCATAGTGTTTGCATATAGCATCATCATTGTCCCTATCAATTTTGTTTTGCGACTTGAATTTGGATGTAATATTTGCCGATGCCGATCTAGTCGAATCTTATTCGGTATATCAATACATAAATGCTGATGTTTATTTTGTAAATCACTATTAATGTGGAGTATTTCATTCATTTTTGATTTCTGCTTATTTAAATGTTTTAAGGCTTTTGATTTTTCTATAATTGCAGTTTTAGAAACATTATCTGCGTTTGCACACATTTGCATTGGAATTTTTATTTTTAATTACATCGCTATAGGACTTAATACAATTAGAATTATTAGTTTGTTGAGGTCTGGTTTCTGAATTATGATAAGCAGAAGGTATCAGACTATTTAGTAATACTATTTGAGCTTTCAAAGACTCGATTGTATCTAGCTGATTGTTAATTATAAGATCTTTATGAACTAATTACGATTTTAAATAACTAATTTTGATAAAACTCACATCGCTACTGTAGATATTAGTCTTGTTACCATACTCATTGAAGTCTGCTTGTTTGGTGGTTTCTTCACTTGTACAAAATATTACCATTGGATTATAAAATTCGGAAAGATGCACATCCTATATGGACGAAATGTATCACAAAAGTACGACGAAAAATAGTTTGCCCTTCCTTTTTCTATACCGCACCTGTCTCAATGCGTGTTTCTTGAATAGGAATATGAAAATGGTTTGAGATTCGAAGTTACATCATTGTTACAAGATACTGCATTGATTATAAAATTAGTTACCGTAATTTTTGTGACAATTAGTAAATATGAATACGTCAGTTGCACAAATGATAAAAAGAACAACGTAGACGCCGTAGACATACGTTTTTTTTAAAATTTCTTACAAAAAATGTAAATCGCACAAGGGAGTAGCAAAAAAAAATGTGGAAAAATCTGTATTGCGGTTGTGGATATTGACACTTTAGGAAATAAGTTAATATGTGAAAAACTTTTTTTACCCTCCGCAATTATTATAAACAATAAACGTAAATTATTAAGTGTAAAATCAGTGTTTGTAAAATTCAACAAAGAAGGTAAGCAAATTACTATTACTTTTATTTACCCGTTAGGGATTTTTTTTTTAATTCCAAATTGATGAGATAAACATTATGCTTATGCATTCATGTAGCGTATGTATAACGAGTGATCGGTGTAGAGCGTGCAGATAAATCAGAAACTTGAAATTTGGTACGCGGCCATAGTCGATCATTTCGTTTACGTAAAATATTTTCAGACCTTCAGCTATACAGGGTGTGCCAAAAATTGCTATCAACTTTCTTATTTTAAATACAAACCATATAATTCTGAGTTTATATAATCTAAATTATGTTATCTTATCCTTCACCATTTTTGACATATGTCTTTTTTTTCAAAAAAATGGTCTTTGTAATAGTTAACGAAAAAACATGTATCTCACAAATTAGTTGATATTAGAAAATTAAATTTATAGAGCAGTTTGCTGGAAGCCAGGCTTACTCCTGATGTTCTAATAGTGATTTCATCTTGTACCATATGGGCACAGGCAATTTTCAAATATCACAATCAAAAATGATCAAGAAATCTACTTTTTAAATGGCACCTTCTGCTTTTTTACATCATTCGAGAGAAAATTGAAAATTTCCTATACTCAATTCTTGTCGAATAAGAGAATGAGAAAAAACAGAAAGTGCCATTTGAAAAAAATTACTGTTTGATCATTTTTAATTGTGATATTTAAAAATTGCTTATATGCCTATATGTACAAATGGAACAACCAGTAAAATGATATATGTCAAAAACAATTTAGGTTATATAAACTCAGAATTATATGACAAATTGACACATGTAAAAAAATTATAAATTTGCATTTAAAATAAGAAAGTTGATAGCAATTTTTGGCACCCCCTGTATAGCGAAAGGTCTGAAAATATATTAAGTAGAACAAAAATGATCGATTATGGCCGCGTACCAAAAAAACTTCGCTTTTTTTAATTGTTGACTTTCGACAGATTTTAAAAATAAAATTATATGTTGTAGTACTTTATAAAACAAGTTAAGTAAATTTAAAAAAATTTTAAAATTTGATAAAAGTAAGGTCATATTTGTAAATATTTCAAAAAGTATTCCATGTTCATACAGTCGTGTAATATATCAATCGAAAGGGAATTGCAAGCCAATTTCAAAAATGCATTTAATTTAATTAGATTATGTTGATGTGTGTATTTAACACATTTAAATTAACTTATCAATGTATATTTTCCTTAATTTAGTTTATCTAATAATGTACTACATAAGTTTATAAAAAATAAAATTTAAATTTTATATACACCAATGCTACATAAATTTGCATTCATTATCTTTTTTACATTTTTTGTTGTTCCTATTAGACAAATATACATTACTTACATAC
Source organism: Abscondita cerata (assembly GCA_030710515.1). Taxonomy (NCBI): domain Eukaryota; kingdom Metazoa; phylum Arthropoda; class Insecta; order Coleoptera; family Lampyridae; genus Abscondita; species Abscondita cerata. Next base: position 120,391 of record JALBCR010000319.1, read on the forward strand.
ATTCATGTTATATAACTAAATTGTAATTCTCATGTGTGTTGCTCTACGCGTATCAAATATAAGTAATTGTGTAATCAGCACATCCTTTCAATGTTAATTTATTTGGAACTTTTACTACAAGTTCATAGAAGTATATATTTTATTAGGACTCATCTAAAAAGAGTCAATTTATATACTATTTGCCGCAATTAAAATTACACTTTTTTCTAATTTTCTATTAAAATAATAAAACCATTTCGATAAAATCCGGGAGATTGAAAAAACAATGACAAATGCAACATTTTCGTAAAAGTGACAAATTGACTTTGACGAAATCTAATAAATGTGTTACAAATACAATTTTTCCCATTAATTTCTTATATTAATAATTCAATTGAGAAAAAAAAAAAATGAGCGCCAACGCTTCGTCTATAAGCAATCCGATACCAACCTACTTTATGCACGCGTATATTGTTAACGACACTTATACACGAATTCTGTGCAAAAATAAAATTTTTTATTAGAAATTCTAATTTGCACATTTTATTGAAAATTTCTTTTGGGTAACATATATTGAAGTAGGAATACGGCCGGATTGCGCTCGACCGTTTTGCGCTCTTACCTGAACTCGACCAGTTTGCGCTCTGCGATTTAATTATAGAAATTTGAACCTACCCTATTGTCTCCGATCGACCGATTTGCGCCTCTCTTGTAATATAATAGTTATTTGTATACCGAGGCGAAAATACCTTTAATTCCTTATAGAAAGTATTTTAACTAAAGGCGTTTTCCCCGATCGCCGTTTCCCTCCGATCGCACTGCCCCCTTGAACAATTTTTGTTTTGTTTTAAAGAAAAAAAACTGTACTAACTGTAACCTACCAACCAACACCGTTTACCCCGATCACATGAAACAACTTAAATCTCGATAATTTCAAAATGTTTATAGTACAAGAGAGCGCAAATCGGTCGATTGGAGATAATAGGTGAAGGTTTAAATTTATATAATTAAATTGCAGAGCGCAAACTGATCGAGTTTAGGTACGAGCGCAAAACGGTCGAGCGCAAACCGGCCGACACCGAAGTAGAATACATGGAGAAAGACCTTCTGAAAAAAAAATCATACAAAAGTTTGATCACTAATAAAGGCTAAGTTGATAGCAATTTTTTTATTTTAAATAGGCGCCATATTGGATTTTTTCTTTTACTATTTTTTTCGCTTTCAATGAGAAGTCACATGTATATTTTATTATCTGGTAAACCAAGGAAACAAATGAACTTCGGCTTGTCAAGATCTTTTATTTCAAACATATCATGTGACATATCATTGAGAGTAGAAAAAGGAGTAAAGTTATTTATGAAAAAATCCAATGACATGTCACATGATATGTTTGAAATAAAAGACAAGCCGGTTATTGTTTATTATCGAGTAAGCCATGGACACAAATGAACTTTGGTGATTATTCAAGTGATCACCTAGATTGTTCTTACTTTGTAAGTAAGAGATTGGTGTTTACTTGAAATCAGTCACATTAGTGAATTGACTTAATGTGTATATTAATTTAACCAATCTTAAAATAAAAAATTACATAATAAAAATGTGCTACTAAAACAAAATGGAATAATTAAAGCCATTAAAAAAAATGACCGGTTGCTAAAAGGTGGATGCAAAACCGAAAACGTATGGTCCAACCATTAAAAAAATCAACCGAATTGAATCAAAGTGTAAATTAAAATATTACACATTGTAAAATACCGTTTTTCCGAAATCATCACTAAAATAGCAAATAATCGACAGTAAAGTGTTTAAAATCGGCACCAAAGTAATTCATTTTAGGACAATTTTGTAGTTCACATTTTTGTCGGTAGAAATCCCTAAAAGTGTAAATTTTTGGATTGCGCATTCCCACTGTCAACATTTGTCTTCAAAATAAAAACAGCTGAATAAATTTAAGCAATATAGAACGATAAAAATTATCCCATTATATTCAAATTTGTGATTTCTAGAAAAATGTCATTTTTATAACTCACTTATTTTATTTGCCTCTGCTAACGCCTCGGCATCTAAAACACATATTCGTCATAAAATATCAAACTTTAGTGCCCTGATATATAAGAACTATTATTATAGCATAGAGTAATGTAATTAATAAACTAAGAAAATGCCAACAGTTAATTGTAACGACATGTGTGCGTTTAAAGTGCAGGGCGCTATCTAAGCGATAGCTTTAATGCTTGAAAACACGTGTGTCGATAAAGCCAATGTTTTACACGAGATGCCGTAAGACACACAATTTACTTATGTTCATTGATCCACGAAGTAGAAAAGACCAATCGCCGTCTTGTACAGTTGTATACCGCACTTAAGTATACACCTCTGATGAGCTCATAATAAGAGCGAAATGCTGCATCAGGTGTTCTTTCGTTGCGTGTTATGCTTCTGTACAAGTTTTACCTAACTTTATCGACACACGTGTGTTTCAAGCATTAAGCTATCGCTTAGATAGCGCTATGCACTTTAAACGCGCATGTCGTTACAATTAACTGTTGGCATTTTTCTTAGTTTATACTATTCATACGTGTCAATGTTTTACACAAGATGTCATAAGACACACATTTTACTTATGTAATTAATGAATTTTAAATAATAATTCAGAACTTAAATGGTTCTGAGTAGAATAAAGTAAAAACAAAAATATGTAATTAATTATAAATCAAATTCATGAAACTCGTATTTACACTAAGCAATACAAGCACAACATCTAGCACCACGTTGTCTCAAAATTAACTGAAAATTAGTAAATTAGAAGACGAAAAATATTGTACAGAACCTAAAACAGTGTAATTGTGTAATTGAAAATTTGCTACATGAAATTCTTAACAACATTTTAAAATAAATCTGAATACATAAAAATTTCTACAATAACGCAAAATTTGCAATATAAAATAACACACCAGAATTTGTTACTACATTAGGGGTAAATCTTTAGAAAAGGTTGAGGCCATAAAGGCCATTGGGCAAGTTCCATTTTAGAATGGGAAGGACGACGGCATATAATTAAACACAAAAAAATACAGCCATAGCATAAAAATACATACAGCGTATCTTAGTCTGTGGTCGACCTGTATCTCAAGCCAAAGCTCTTAAGCTTGTCTACGACAGGAAGAGGGAAAGTACTAAATTGAGCTTCAAGTCATGAAATAAAAAACAAATGGTCCGCTAGTCTTCAACACTAAGGGCGTCTATAGATGCTACATTTACTCATTTCCATCAAAAGGTTTACGCCTATTGTAGTGTCAGTTTTAAAGCTTAGACAAATTCAAATCTTCTTGACTGACAAACCTTTTTGATTTATCTTTGAAAGTAGTAGGGGGTGTTTGAACCTTTTTAAAATAAATGTTCATAACTCCAAAAAGTCTTAAGGGTCTTCAATACTACGGCTGGAAATAGCGGAATTGCCTCTGCGCTCGTGTCTGTTTATGACTAAACCAAACTCTGTAAAGTTCTAAAATCCAATGTTTTACAAAGAAGAAACATTATTGCCCCTTTATATAACAACAATAATAAATTTAAGTTTTAAAGCAGTTATAGTATAATACATGTAAAATGCCATTTTAAGGTCATTTTGGAATTTCATCTAGTTTATATTAAAGAATAAATATAAAATCTGTTCCTATAAACAAGTGTTATAACCCTTTGCTTGTGCAAAAATATTTTTTGTTTATCGTTTTCTGTTCTTGATTAGTCAAAACAGACAAATGCACACATGCTGTAACAACAAAAATCCTTAGAATTCGCCCGGTAAAGTGTCGCCATCTACATTCTATTTAGAAACTACCTCTTCTTCCGATTATGCTCACTATAAGAAAATTGAAAGACACCATTCCCACCCGCTAATGCAACAGAAACAATTCGACTGGTATTGAAGACTCTTAACGTATTTTAATAAACTTTGTGTCGTTAAAAGTGGTTTTCCTTAGGCTATTAATCGTGTTATTGATGTGATTGCAATTGCTTACCTTGTCACCAGATGACATTTTCTATAATAATCGCACAAAAAATAATTTTTTCTTCTCCTATTCTAGAATACTAACATTATGGGTTAATTTTCAATTACAGAATAGTTAGATTCTAAAACACTGTGCTAGAATATTTTCGAAATTGTTACGGAATGAGCACAGGTACGACCATCTCGTGGCTGTTAACATAATGTTGCGATTGGGGACAATTATTACAAAAAAATACGCTTAATTGTAGTAAAAGAAAGTATAAATTATCCAATTTAATTTTTAAGTTCTAGAATCACTCATTTTAAAGGTATGTATATAAACGTAAAATAAATTTCCAAGGAATTTAACCTCCAAATACAGGAATGTTGTTTAAAAGTGTAATATGTCAGTAGGTACCTATATACCAGAGCGATTCGAATCAACTAAAAAATGCAAATTCGGAGTTTATTTTAATCAGTAAAATACAAAATTTGTTTTAGTCAGATTTTTATTTCCTAATGGAAGTATTGCAATCTACATACTACGAACCTATGATTTCCAATGTATGACAAAGGTTAAACAAACATCTTTGTTACCATGATTATGAACAATAAAACTATAATATTTAATGTATGAACAGAATCTTTAACTTAAGAAGTTGCTGTGTTGTTCACTACCAGTAAGTCGAAATTCATCTTTATTACTGATGTTGTGCTTAAAAATGAAAAATGTTACTGAAATCATCGGGAACCTAAAGTGGCCTTGTTTGTTAAGACAACAAAAAAGCCATAAATTGTTCTCTGAGGGGTAGTCTCATAATTTCCTTCAACATGGAAACGGATGAAGATATTGGTATTTCGATTAAGCATCTATAATATATAAAGGACCCACAATTAGAGATGTTAATACACCACACTATGTCCAATACATACAAACTTTAAACTGATAAAACACAATAGCTATTAAAGAAGCTGCAGCGTAGGGTAATGTTATACCCCGAGGTTAGATAGTGAGGCTTTAGAAGAAATAAGTAAGTTTATCAAAACACGTCTTCAAGAATTGAAAAATCTTCAAAAAGCAATTTGTCATGAATTAAAGCTTATTGAAATAAGCCCAGTAACTGCACATTCATTAGAAAACGCAACAATTTTCTCAATCTTGTGTTTGTTGGAGGACTGTTAGAAGAAAAAGTGACTTAATTATATTTGCCACACTGTGAAGCTCGACAAGTATATCCCCCTTACCACAGGCTTAACATAAGCATCCAAATCAAAAAGGTATTACTTTGATTGCAGATTTTCAAAATTAAGGATATGGTTTCCATCGAGAGTGCATTAAGTTTATCTTACGGAAAGGAAAAGGTTTTGTGCGTATTTCTTCTTTTAGTTTATTAACATATTAATTGGATATATGTTTATTTTAGTTTATTTCACAAAATACACTGACGTACAAGGTTTTGTACAGATTTCGAATAAATCATTTCGAAGCCTAATTTGGTTTACATTTTGTTGATGAAGATTTTGATCAGTAATTTAGTTTTTTAGTAATTTGTGTAAATTCTTTCTCCAAAACTGTTATCGACTTAATGAAAAGCTTATTCTATCGTGAGAGTAACCATCAACATAAAGCAAACATTGACTTTTCCCATTATGATAAATTGCGCACTTTCTCAAACTATCATTTGTGTAAATTGTTTAACATTTTTTTATTGATCCACACTTCTTCTGTCGTAGAAAAGGTATAGTCTGCAACACGTTTGAAATAGCTATTCCGCACATTCCACTCGTATACTATTCTGAAAAAGATATAAACGCAATGATATGGTATTTTTTTCATCATTAGATAGACAAATAAGAGTGCTACTTAGTAAAAACCGCATGTTAATATCTTTATCATATCCTAAAATAATGAATAAATGAACTTAAAACTAAAAAAAAGCGTTCTACATTATTATTATTATTATTTTCCGATTAAATTACGGAAAATATTAAACGACACACGACGGATATGCAAATAACAAGCTAGTTTGATTTATAAAATTTTGACCTCGTTTGTTATTTGCTACATATCGGCCTAATGTCGCTAATAACTATAACAGAAGAGTGTTGTAATGTCAATAGTTTCATTATTAGTTACCACAGATAAACGGCCCGTGGTTATGAGATTTCAGAAAAATATTTTGTCAGTTTTTTTTACGAATAAGAACTAAAAATTTTAATTTTATAGCGTTTTCGACTGGTAAGCGTTTTGATTATATATAACTTCTGGATGTATAATGCATGAAGCCACAGTTCAGTCTTGCACTCCGCAGAGTGAACATCAACCTGAGCCATCAGAACCTATTTGTTATCTAAAGTTCAATTGTTTTTGTTAAAACAACATCGCATTCGGCAATATGTCCGCTTCGGCGGATTTATTGTACAACGTTTGCGCGTCTATGACGCCAAACAAACTCGCCTCTGCAATCGAAAGGTTGCAGCCGGCCTTGCCCCAACCGATGACGATAATACCAATGAAGCCAACGAGGAATTCAAACCGGCAAGAAAAAAAAAGGACCCGGGGAAAGAAACCGAAGTCTGCCACCCGCATGGACGTTGATGCTGCCACCTCTAATGAAGAATCCGATGACGACCACCCCAACCCCTCTTTTCAAGTTTTAAGTAGCGATAACCCTATGGTAAACCCACCACCTCAAGCTTCCCAAGTTGTTAGTAACGATATTCCTACCCTAAACCCACCATCATAAACATCCCAAGTTTCTAGGAACGATAACCCTTTCCAAAACCCACCATCACAAACTTCCCAAGTTTCAAGTAACGATAACCTTACGCAAAACCTACCTCAACCTATAGTCTGTATACTATTGGCGCGGAGTAATAAATCATAATCTTGAAATAATTCCTTATTTTCTTGTGAAAGCGGTACTTCTACGGTTAAGTAAAAACCAATAAATTCTACCCAAAATACGATCATTGTGCCGCTCTTGCAGCATATCGACCCATCTAGGGTCTGAGAACAATGGTTTAATCTGTGAAAACACGTTGCCACCAGCTCAGGTACTGACGAAACGAGAATCACAGCCGTAGATGTGGGTATTATACCAAGATACAAAAATAATGGTATATAATACGTAGGAAGTAAAATTTGTAATGTGATCTAATATTCAAATAAAATAAATAACATATAACCACATAATAATTCATATCAAGGTAGATTTTCTATTACAATATATTTACCTACTAAAAATATGATTTTCCAAACGTATCAGGTACCTTCGCCACTGCAATACAGGAGATTCGATCATTCTGACAGGTTTATTACTCCGCGCCAATAGTATACAGACTATAACACTAAATCTACCTTAAAAGAACGCATCCCAGCAATTGTCCTTTGAGACAAATCCAAGTAGCCAACCACCGCTTCCCTCTTTGATTCACACAAAATCCTCTTCACTAATGCCGTCACCGTCCCGAAAGGCATTAAAATAACACCTATCACCATTTACGATTACTGCGCCATAATTTTTCTCATGGACAAATATAATTTACCAAAACACACCTATTCCTTACCCAGTGAAACTTTCCTTAAGTTGTTTCCGAGGAATCCCCGAAACCACCCCTACCGACCAGATTAAAGCCGAACTAGAATCCCGTAACTACACTCCATCCAAAATTATCCAGCTCTTCAAGCGAAACAGATCCCCAATGCCGCTATTCCTAGTTCTCATTCCGAGAGAACAAAAATCAATTTACAATCTCACCCACTGCTGCAAAGTTGCAATCCGTGTCGAACCCGAACGTAAATCCCACCAATGTTATAGATGCCAACTCCACGGGCATTCCCAAAGTAAATGCACCGCTCCTTTCCGCTGTGTTAAATGCAGCAAACCCCACCCATCCCACAAATGTACCAAAACCCGTGACCAACCCGCTAAATGCGCCAACTGTGGGGGACCACATACGGCAAATTACAGCGGATGCCCAGCTTCAGTTAAATTCCAACAGACCAGGTCCCCTAAAACCCCCGCCTGGTCCGCACCAATGTTAACTTCCGCTAACCTATTTCCCGCTTTCTCATACCCACAAAACCAGCACCGTCTACCACCAAACCGCAACAACTTTTTGCACCACTAACAACCAAACCCCAAACAACCTACATCCCACCTAAAAACAAACAAGCCCGTATTGCCGAAATACTAGGAAACATGCTTTCATCCTTCAGCCAATTAAATCCGACAGAAGAAGCTACCAAATCTTTCCTTGAAAACACCCACCAATTACTTTCCTTAACCTTCTAAAAACCAACATGGCAGTACAACCTACCATCCCTTCCCACCTCAACGTATTATTTTGGAATTGTAATGGCACCGCAATCTACGTCAAACGATCCCTTAAGCATCACCTCGCTCCCAACCCTTTCCTGAACCATATCAAAACCACCTCAATCATCGTAGAAACGACTTTCGGTAAGATCAAGATGATTACATCCTATAAACCACCTAAGTCTCCTTTAACCAACAATGACCTAGAAAAACTCTTTCCTGATCACAATCCTACCATCGCCTTCCGTCCCGACATCCTAGACATCGCGATTACCCAAAACATCCCTTTAATCCCAACAATTTACGCTCTTTCCGAACTTAGTTCCGACCATAATCCAGTTATCCTGCACCTCGGACGTTTATCTCACGTCCCATCTTTAGAAACCCGCCAAATCACGGACTGGACCAAATTTAGCCAGCTGCTAACAGACCAAATCGACCCCATTCCTGTCATAAACACCCATCACTACATAGACCTAGCCACCATCTCCCTCCAAAATTGTATCCTAAATTCCATACTAAGTAGGCTACTTCCCCGCTGACTGGAAGATAACCGACGTCATAGTAATCCCGAAACCTTTAAAAGACCCTAAATTTCCGCAAAACCATCGCCCGATTAGTTTACTTTTAGCACTTTCAAAAATCGTTGAAAGAATTATCCTACAGGCTTAACCTGGACATCTCCCGTTTAAAAATTCTACCCGACAAACAATTTGGTTTCAGACCGAACCACTCCACAACTCAACAACTCTTACGCGTAACAAAATACTGCTACCAATTCATGGCCCACAATCAGGCCGCCGGAGTAGTATTTCTCGACGTCTCTAAGGTTTTTGACCGTGTCTGGCACGCTGGCTTTGTCTACAAACTTATCCGTTCCAACATTCACTTAAGATTAATCCGCACAATTCACGCATTCCTGTCACACCGCAGTATCCAAATCAAGTTAAACAATGTCAAATACTCAATCCGCTATTACACTGCCGGAGTCCCGCAAGGTTCCGTCCTTTCACCTTCATTTTATAATATGTACACCCACGAGATTAAAAAAACCCCACGTACCAAACTAGCCCTGTACGCCGACGACACCGGCATCCTAACACGATCCTGGCAATCCAAACACCTAACTCAATATTTACAATCTGCACTCGGCGCCCTAGAACCCTGGTTTACTGACTGGCTTATTTCCGTTAACGCGGAAAAGAGTGCCGTAGTAATCTTTTCCCGCAAACTCAAGCACCGACCCGACGACCAACTAACCGTCCTCTATACTCCTCTATAATCTTAGATAACCGCCTCACCTTTGCATCCCACATCCAATCGGCCTCTAACAAAGGCCGTGGCTCTCTAAAATTGCTAGCTCCTCTCTTATGCCGTAAAAGTTCCCTATCACCGAAAAACAAACTTATTCTCTACAAATCCATCATAAATCCCATCATGCTCTATGCGTCTCCCGTCTGGAGTCACGCCGCCGACACCCACATCCAAAAACTTCAAACAATTCAAAACAAAGCCCTCCGTCTTACCTCTAACGCTCCTTGGTACATCCGAAACGACTACCTACATCACGACGCTAATCTACCCACTATCCTAACACAACTCTGCCTCTGTACCGTATTCCATATCACGAAAAAAGAAACCCACCCCAATCCGCTCATCCGGAAAACCACCGATTACGACGTATCCTATCCCTTCAAAATCAAACGCCCTAAAACTGCTTTCCCCGACGCTTTTTAAAATTTTCCCATCCCCTAAAGGCTAACACAAATAATATTTAAAATATCTGTTGCAGATTCCATCCCTCAAGACGACGGGGTACAAGGACATTCCTGGCCCATCAATCATGGCAAGACAAGACAAGACAAGAATGCATGAAGCCAAAAAAAGAGTTATACATACAATTCCGACTGATATTTAATCCGCTTGGTTTATTACGTCACTCACGCATGTTCATGCCATGAACGATTAGAAAAAAGTAAACTAAAGTCTGTTCAATTTAAGAATGGGATGTAATTTATTACAGCAAATATTACATTGAAAATGTCTTGTTACCATAATGTAAATTAAAGTTACAATATTTATGTTAAGTTGGCAAAACTTCTCGATGTTGCAATATACTTAGAAGTGCAGGTAAGAGAAAAGCAAAGTTATATGTAAACATGACAACCTTGTAACAAAACATTTTAGTTTTTTAATTGAAAAAGACTAAACACTAAAATTATTGACAAGTAATCTAACCTCAAATGCTTAAGCAAAACTAATTTATTTTGGGTACATTTTAAAAAATGTATTTAAATTAACGTATAAAACACTTAATATATGTTGTTTGATTTGTATGAAACAGTTTTTTCAACTAATAAATTCGTAGTGTTTTACATAAACAAATCACCATTTACATTTGATTTATACGAGCATTGACGTCACGACCAATGCCAATGCGTTTAAAAAATGATTTTAAAATTTCGAAATTTTTAAAATAGAAATATTTAATACTGAGCACATTATATATTTTTTTGTAGCACTGGGGTTTCCTTTCGCGTTTATGACTTTACAATAAAGTTTTAATATAAATTTTATGAAAACACTCAAATTAGCTTCAACCTCATTAATGTAAAATAATGAGCAATGCTACATCCGTAAGTTACATATAATCAACGGTAAACGTAGGCCTATGCATCCATCAGCAAAACATACATTTTACAATTTTAAGGTTATACTACTACAGTTATCATTCAATTTACAATCTACAAATTCTGAAACTTTTTGAATTGATTTTTTTGACGATATGTGATTAACTATTTCAGAAATAACGTCATCATCTAAGAAATCAGATAATGAGAGAAGTTATGACAAAACTGATACTTTTTTTGAGTTCATATTAAATGACATTTTGTTTATGTAAAAGTTATGTTCAGATGCAGATCAACAGAGAGCAATATCCGAACGCTTGTTAATTCAGTAGATAGCTTAGTCAAATTTATTACGATCGGAGATCGCTCTAAAGCATCCAAATAAAATATTATATAATTGTGATGAGCACAAGCTAAACAAACGTGTTAATTACTTTTAGTAAAAGAGTATTTTACATTTTAGTATTTTTAATTTAGTAATTTATGATTACGTAAAGTTCATTTATATAATTTAATTTTATACTGCCCTAATAATTGGTTTAGGCTTTGGCGGCCTTTGAGGCTAACGGGTATACTAGGAAGAAGATCGAAAATCAATGAGGTCTAAAAGATCAAGAGCACCGGAATCCGAGAGTCAATTTACTACCCCACACGCAAATTTACCATACACATCTAAAGTCACAAACCGCATAGAAAGAATTTTAAAGAGGCACAGGCATCAAAACTATCTTGAAACCAACCAAGAAGATTCAGCAAACTATCATACCAAAAAAGGACAAAAAATTGAAATTTTGATTTTGTTTATGTTTTAATTATTCTTCTTTTTAATAAAATGTTGTTAACTCATTATAATCATTATAACCATCCGTGATTCAAGTCACCGTTAAGCTGTTTAAGTGATTAAGTTTTTTAATTCTCCTGATGACGCACATAATTAATGTTGCCAAATACTTACTAATCAAAAAATTTATCTAAATTCAAAGCTGGTGCAACTATAGTGTTATTATGAACAGACTAGACATTTTATCTTTAGAGGATCGTCGTATAATATCCTATTTATGTTTTTACACAACTTAGTTACTAACAAAATTTCTTGTAATTATATCCTTAAACATACAGATTTTATTATATTTCCAAATTCACGTTTTACAAGATCTTGCACAATATTTCGATTAAACACACATTTAACAAACTTCAGTCGTTTTCAATCAATTGATCGCTAATATGTTTAATAAACATCATTGGTTTGAATTATTTAATTCAAATATTAAAAAATTTAAAATTGAGTTAGAACGGAACATTAATTTATATAAATGATGTATTTACTTAAATTTTTAAATTGTAGCTTTTTTATTTAATTAGTGGGATATATTAAAAGCATTAAGTATTTTTTGTGTATTCTGTATTATGTATAGTGGGATTCCGTAAATAAATAAATAAATAAAACAAAACAAGTTCGCGAATACCAACTTTAATGTAGAAGTTTTTGAGAGCAAAGAGGATAATCAAGTCAAGAAAATCAAAACAAAATTTTTCGTTAGTCTACCTCTCAAAAATTACAATTGGGTACCTAACAAATGGTACTGGATAACTGAAGAATTATCAATGACTTGTCAATTTCTCTTGACCATTTCAAATTAGTTCTCATGAAAATCATGACAAACGATACTTTTTTTAAGATTAGCAGATTAATTTGGATTGTCTAGCAGTAGAGTTTCAAAAATTTTTAACAAACATATTTCGAAGATTGTCCAGACAAATTGTTACCCATTCTTTTTCAATTTAATTTCAATAACATCCCTGCTTTTACTGATTGCTTTAAGATTTAAATTGAAAACTATAAAATTCTCTTTATTTGGTCTTAATTTAAAAAAATGCAATACATTCAATTATTTAGTTGGGATTTCTCCGGACAGCCTAATTACTTTTATTTTCAAGAGGTTCAGGAGAACAGTCAGCGATGTCAAGTTCTTCTGAATTGGTAATTTGCAAAATAATCAAAGTCTTAGCAAAAAACATCGAATTAACGATGACAAAAAATTCAAACAAATTCAGTCACAAAATAAGAACATTATACTTGTTTGGTCACCCCCTGTTTTCGCAAGAAACAAAAGGTCATAAAAAGCAGTAATTTTGACAAAACGAGTAGCAAACTGAAGAGTTTACGTAGTGCTCTGTATAAGACGAGTCAATTTTCTATGCTAGAATCTCATTCTCAACTGTGTTCTGTCGTTTAGAATGCTTCTGTTGTAGTCAATCTCTAGGACCAAATAATAAAAATGTAACCTGGTTTCTTCCAATCTTGCAAATTACCGCACAAAAAATTACTTATTCATTGACCCATTCAATTCAAAATTGTTATTGTCTTCATAATTGAATAATTCTTAACAATTCCATTGCGCATAACTAATACGAACTTAACAAAAAGTTGCATTGTGTGAATTTCACAAGATGCTTGCAAACATTTATTGTAAATTATAAAAATTTTATTTTAACTTTTGGATTCAACACTTATTAACAAGAAAAAATTATTAAATGTGTATTTACTCATACGTTAACATTAACCTTTTAATATTAGGTGTCTGTTAGATAAATTCAAGGTGGGCCAACGCCGATGAAACAGAACCAAATGCAACCACATCAGTAATTAAAAAAAAAACTTAGACTCGTCAATTTTATTTTTGAGGGAGAAATTTTCTCAATTGCATTATTAAATTGTTACTGCAATATCTTTTGTTTTTTTTAATGACTATATTCGCGAAATCATGAACCCTATAATAATTTTTGTAGGGTTGTTCTAGCCGAACGGCCAAAGGAAACTAGCAACATGTGGGTTTTTTGAAAAGCATTTTTTGTTGTCTATCCAATTTTGCACAAAAAACTGTGGGTTGCCATTTAAAAAGTTTGATGTGACGTCATTTCCGTTAAAACCAGAGGTAAAACTAGAATGCCAACTGGGTGAAAAGATGTCTCCCTCAGAAATAAAATTGACGGGTCTAAGTTTTTTTTTTTAAATTATCAATGTGGCTACAATTGGTTCTGTTTTGTCGGCGTTGGCCTATCGAGTATAACCTATTTTTATGAGATTTATAAACATAACAATCTACCTATTGAAAATCAGCTTTATACAATACTGTAATGTAACAAACGTAAGACACCTACATTGAATTCAGGATGAAATCCCCAACAACCGCTAGAGTGCAGTGATAAATGTAGTAATGTCGGCAATAAAATAAAACACAAACATGTAGATAAAGTAAATTTAATTAAATGTTATAAAGTACCCATTCTGCCTAGAATGCTTGAAAAAGAACGTTCACGTTTTGCCCAACAATTAAATAAACAAAACATAACATGTACTATAAAAATAAAAAATGTGTCATTGTAGGTAATTTTTCATTAGAAACAAATATAATACGAGTATTCTGCTGGAAAACCGTTCATCAGTTCATGTTTAAACACCAACACCATTGTTTGAATGTAGATGTAAACTTGTTTTTGATTCAGAATATAGCAATTCAGTTTATTCATACATACATTTCCAATTAAAATTGAAAACAAGGTTAGTTAACAGCGTATAATACCGTGGGTAATAGGTGAGTTTCACCAGTCGCTACGCACTTACCGGCCTAATAGTTTTGCCAAGATCGCATAATAACATATACATATTAAAATAGATGAAAATAGATATGGCTGTAACCCATTCTCTCACGATAAAAAAAATATTAATTATAAAACAACGCCCTTTTACACACTGGTTTTGTTTTATTCTGAACCATATTTTATTAAATAAAGCACTTTAAACTGTGTATTAAATTAAAATATCAAAAACAAGCACTTTACATTCTCGTAATAAAAGAAAACGTGAACAAGGTAACAGATTCTGCAAAACAATAACATACGTGGTCAAAATATTTATAACTGTAATCGAACAAAATGCACATAAAATAAAATAGATTGGAATGCGCAATAACACAAATATCATAACAGTTATCAGTACAAAAAAACGTAATATGAGCATCTGGTTATCACCGCGCTTAGAACAAGAATTGAACCCAAAAGCACAAAGTCTTTAAATACAAAAGAAGTTAAAAAATCAAAATCAAGCATCTTTAAATTATTGAAATTGTGTAATGTGTAATGAAAAGCACGAGATCACAATCAATTACAAAAAAAGTAAAAATAAAAGTGACAAACATAAAGCATTTGGGTGCAATACTTTTAAAGTAAATTTTCTAATTACATGTACAAATTTTATACAGACCTAATGTATGCAGAAAAACTGTCATTGTTTACACTTAAAAGTTAGAACTCAGATGCCAGAACATTTTCTTGCAATCCCCAAAAGTGACAAACCTAAAAGGACTTTCTAACGGTAATTTAATTGACAGGCGCAACGAAAAAAAATGCGCAAACAATTTAAATTCAAATACGGATCTTTCAATAACAAGACAAAGTGGAACATGGTTTTTTCTTTAGACTAGGAAAATCACTTTACTGCCATGGTTTACACGTTATCTTTTATCTTACACAGAATAACTGACTACAACAAATATTTTAAAAAAATTATGAAATGGCACTTGACAACAATAATCAAGCAGCCTGTGACTGTGCATTAGTGTCCATCTATGACATTATTTTTATGCTCTTGACTTATTAAAATGGAAAGTTAAAGTATAGAGCCATCTACTGACCTTTTGATAAAAATTTACCGCTAATTAAACAAGTGGCAGAGCCTGTAAAATTTAGTTTTACTATAGGGTAGGATAATAGTATATTATTCAACAAATTTTATAAACAGCATTTTAAACATCATATTTAATTAGAGACGAGCAAAGCGTAGCGGAGCGATTATCTAAAAAACGAGTGTTTAGAGATATATATAAAACGAATTGCATACTATACTTTTTCTACGACCAACAAAAATATTAAAATTTACTTCAGCTTAACGAACACGTTAACAATACAAAAAACTGACGTAACTATAGATTAAGAGAGACATTAAACATTAGAAAGAGGAACAAATACAAATCAATTTAGGTGATATCTCGAGATCTCGCTGACCATTTCACAAAACCTCCATTTTCTTCTGACGCGCATCATATTGTCAAGACATGTGTAATGTTTAGAGCCAGTTTAATTAACAATGTGCATTAAGTTATTTTTTAAGTTGTTGGCAGTTTTTTGACGAAACTACGCTGTTGTTTTAATTTTTTTAAATAATCACATTGCAGTAGGTAACCATAGCAACCACTAGTTACTAATAATTTATTGCAAATGTTTAATCTTGCAAAATTTTATTATATTTACTAAGTTACAAAAGGCTTTTTGTAAAAAACAAAATATATACTCAATACTAATCATAGTTTATAATAATAATAATAATTCTTTATTAACGGAAACATTTCAATTACAAAAATTATAACTAACACAACCGATTATAGAATTGAATTTATAAAATAAACTAAATTATCTGTCAAGTGTATTATCAAACCAAACAAATAAAACAGTAATATCACTTAATAAAAAAAATAATAATAGTAATAAAAATAATGACAATAATGATTAAAGATTCGCCGAACGAGGAACTTAGAAATATAATTATTTAGTAAATCAACTTAGAAACTAGAACAACACTAAACATACGCACTTAGCTTGCGCAATGTA
The DNA here is from genome assembly GCA_030710515.1 of Abscondita cerata. Classification (NCBI taxonomy): domain Eukaryota; kingdom Metazoa; phylum Arthropoda; class Insecta; order Coleoptera; family Lampyridae; genus Abscondita; species Abscondita cerata. The sequence continues at coordinate 136,977 of JALBCR010000319.1, forward strand.
TATGTAATTTGTATTTGAAACTTTGTAGGGCAACATTAAAAATATGAAATCAGCTAGTATTTGATATTTATTGGTTAACTTTGTTGCGGGAGTTAAAAAAACGTTCATGTTAAACACAGTTTTCAATTTTGGTAATAGGAACAAATTTGAGTTCCTGGTCACTCGAAGTGAAAAATAAAAATTTAGTTGTTCAATTAAATGAGGGGAATCAATAAGGTCATTGACTAAGTGATAAATAAGGGACATCTCAATTAACTCCCTCCTGCTCTGTAAATTTTAAGAGTTTCCATTATCTTCGAATAGCATCCTGGAATATGCCATAATCCTAATCAAAACTCACAGTGCCTTAAAAATATTTTTATACAACTTAAAGTTTGTCAATATTTTGTTTTGAAGGAGGAGACCAGAACACAGATACATACTCCAGATAGCATCATAGTAATGCGCAGTATAATGCTTTCACACAATCAAGATTAAGGCGTAATGAAGTTCGCGAAACAAAACCCCAACGTTTAGTCGTCTTAATACTAATAGAGTATATATGCTCATTGAACAAAGTCACTCCCAAATCGGAGATTGAGTTACACTTTCTAGATATTGTGTTGAAATATAATATCTGAAGATGATTGAATATTGCATAGTAATAGTACACTCATGAAATTTAAAACTTGGACACCACAATTTCTGTAAACAAAAGTTTGCACATTAAGGGTATCATTTACAATTCTAACAGCAGGTAGTCTCAGCAGGGGTTATCTTATAGAAGGACTGTAGAATGAATCATTACACTAAGCACGTTTTAGAAAATAGGTAATTTACGTTGCTTACTTAATTTTTTCTTTAAAGAATATATTTGAAGGTATCGCTAATTAAACACCATAGCTCGATTAATTATCGAATCAAAATTTTGTTTAGGAAATGTTTACAAAATAAAATTAGAAATAATTTTGATTTAAAAACGTCTACAAGCAATAACTTTTAAATTAAATCAAAAACTAAACATGGTTATTTGGGTTGACTGATTATTACTTATTTTTAAATAAATCTAACCTACTAATTATTGTAAGTTATTAAAAAAATCATTAAACTCTCTATTCATAATATTTAGTCCTTACAAAATGTATATTTTATATTTTTTTTCTGTAGTTAATATAAAAAGTGAAAATAAAAACTAAGGCAATTCTTATTGTCAACGTATATATTTAGTTTTTTGACAAGAATTTATTACATAATTATAATTAAGATACCAAGTTATAGTTTAAAATTAAATGAAAACTTTTTTTAAATAAAGGTATTACTATATAAATAAATATAAGAAATCAATAATGGGTGTGACCTCCATTATTATTGATACATTCTTGGAGGCGTCTGCTCATTGACGCTATCAAGGTATCAATATAATTAATATTAATCGTTTCCCATGCGGTATCAATGGCTGCAATTAGTGCATTACGGTTTACTGGTATAAAATTTGGCCCTTGTTGTCTTCGGATAACAGCAAGTATTCGAGCCCAAACATTTTCGATAATGTTAAAATCTGGGCTTTTTGCTGGCCAGGGTAACAGCTCCAAGTTATTTGCTTGTATCCAGTTGCGCACAACCTGCGAAGTATAGGGTCATCATATCCCGATAGTTAATTATCGAATGTTCCAAGAAAATAATGATTCATTCTACAGTCCTTCTATAAGATAACCCCCTGCTGAGACTACCTGTTGTTAGAATTATAAATGATACCCTTAAGCCCGCTTCACAATGTGCAAACTTTTGTTTACAGAAATTGTGGTGTCCAAGTTTTAAATTTCATGAGTGTACAACAAAATTTAAATATTTCTAATTTTCAGATCATTTTACGCCAATTTGCTCCAGTACTTTGTCCTCTATCATGCAAAATAACTGGTAGGGGTGAGTGAAGAATGATGTTTTTTTGTGTTGTTGTACGATAAATAGTTTCTGAGATACAACGGGTTACCGTTATTAATCAGACACCTAGTACAATACGTAAAATATTTAAAAATATAAAACGGACTTTGGTGTCTGCACTGGCCTTGTGGTAAGAAGTTGCTGTGCTAAGCCAAAGCAGACACAATTTTTAGACACAGTGTGAGCTATTCCACGGCCAAAATGGACACCTTTAACAGCCACATTCTGCATTCATGCTGTAGAAATTAAAGAAAACCACAACTCAGTTAACCAAATCAGACACAAAAGCAGACACACAAAATAAAGCCTTTACACGACATGGTCAGGTGTGCCCACGTATAGGAGTACTAGCGGACAGGCCAAAGCAGACACTAAACGTTGGAACTACACATTTAAGTGAGTCTGTTTAGCACACTTCGACAAATACTCAAACAGACACTGGTACCCGCTCTGGCCTTACTATTGAAACAGACTCCGGTGACTGTCTTGGCATTGAAGGTGATTTGCACCACAAATCAAAAACAACCAAAGGAATGGAACTCTAAACTGCAGCGTCATTTTAACAAATGGGTAACAGCTTATCTCCGGTTATGGGTAACCTGTTCATCGGTAAATTTGAAACTGATTTAAAAAATAACTTAGATAATTTTTGGTTTAGATATGTAGATCATGTTTTTGCAGAAATCATTGACACTAAAGTTTACAGTCCTCAGCAATTTGTAGAAATTTTAAATTTAAATTTGAGGACAATTAAGTTTACCTATGAAACAGAAGCAAACCTTAAGTTACCTTTCTTAGACACCTTAGTGACAGAAATGGCAACAAACTAGATATAGGTATTGATTGTAAAGACACTAAACACTATGCGGTTTATAACAAATGATTCCAACCATAGTATACAACATAAACTTGCATTTTTCAACTTTTTGATTTACAGATTATTACATTTTCCATTGTCAAAACAAAACTTTGATAAAGAACTGCGGAATATTAAGCAGATCGCATCATACAATGATTTTCAGGTATCAATTGTCACAAACATAATTAGAAAAACATAAACATAAATTAAACATTAGAAACATTACAACGTTAGGAACTAGTAATAGCAAAATAGATAAGAAATACGTCAAATTACTAAATTTTCCCGCATACACAAAGATCTTTAATAAAAAACATTGTTAAAATTTGATTATAAAACAGTAATCTCTAGTAGTAACAACTTGCAAAATCTTTTAGGCAATCCGAAAGACCCAATAGAAATGTGTAATATATAAAATAAATTGTAAAGACTGTAACCAAGTACATATAAGACAAACCAAGAGACCTATTAAAACTCGTTCTAAAGAGCACTTAGCTCATGTCAAATATAATTGCTCAGATAAGTCCAGTGTGCCATGTATATGCTTGAAAATGGCCATAGAGTAGGCGACATTGAATTAATTAAGAGGGTAGATAATAAAAACAAACTTGATTCTTGCGAAAGTTGAAAAATTTTTAAAAACAAATATTTGTTTTTGAATTATGATGATCACGGTTCATTAGGATTTTCAGAATTATTAAAGCTCATTTAAGAATCAATGAAGTGTCATTTGCATTGATTCTTAATGACCAAATGTTCAAGCTTAAAGTATCTAGGCTCAATAGTTTCAAAGGATGCAAGTTGCGATGAAGATGTAAACCACAGAATAAGCATTAGCTGGTTAAAGTAGCAAGAAAATTCGTCTATACTTTGCGATAGAAGAATGTCACCCAAATTGAAGGGAAAAATTTACACAACAGTAATCAGACCCGCTCTTACGTACGCTGCCAAAAACTAGACAATGTTTAAAAAGTTCAACCAAGCCCTCACAACTGCTGAGATAAAGATAATGTCGCATGTCTCTTGATGTTACAAAGTTAGACCTCATAAGAAGCGAAAAAAGTAGAGGAACCTTACACGTGAAGGGATCTGTAGTCCAGAAAATGGACCATGAACGTAGTTCTTGGTTTGAAAAGGTTTACAACTCACGAGAATATCATATGGTGCAGAAAGCGATAAGGAATCCAGTAGCAGCTGTTAACAAGAGAGGAAGACCAAGAAACAGTTGGCTAAGGCAGATAAATGAGCAACAGAGAAAATATGGTTTATCAGACGCCAAACGACAGGTGAGGCAAAACTCTAGAATGACGCTGCCATCCATGACGGGAAATAATTAATTAAAATTTGCTGACCCTAGAGATTTTTTACCAACAAAACTAGGAATATTTTTTGTGATATTAGTCATTATGAATAATAAAGCAAGGAAGAAGAAGAAGAATCAATAAAGTGTAACGATGCTTGACACGCAGATAGTTAGATATTAAGCTTCCTACTATTTTTATTTTTAGTATCGGTTCGCTGATGATGATAGCTTAGCTATTGAAACACGTGTCCGAGTATAGTTTTTTGATGCAGTTTTTTTGTGTTTTCCCGTTTGTTAAATCAAAAACAACATTATGTAGTAGATATGGTTATATGATGCAAATTGAACATTAAATAAGACAAACAGTATTTTTACATCTCGTTTTTTTCTAAAGCTTTCTACAACTTAGTAAATACAAATAAAAACTGTAAAACACATTGAACACTTGCTTTAATATTATTGTAATAAATTATTAATAACTAGTAGTTGCTATGGTTAATTTAATGCAATTATTTAAAAAAAATTAGAACAAAAGCATAGTTTCATCCAAAAAAAGCTTACCTGAAAATAGGAATGCATAATATTAATTAAACTGGCTCTAAAATTTATCTATCTATGCCGTCAGAAATGGTAGCTGCTATGTGAAAAGTGAAGTAATTTGACAGTTTCTGATTGTCTTTGAAAACGTCGCATTAGGCAAATTTGATACGACCAAAGCGTAAGCAACGTTTTAAAATATCGGTTGAACCTCTAAAAATTATAACACAAAGAATCATTTATTTATCTTCAATGGTTCAAAAGTAGTGAATTTCTTAAAAGGGCCGTGCAAACCTAATTTTTCGCATTTTAGGTATGGTGTCAAAATAAGGTGATTCTATTTAAAAAACAAAGATAGCGTAAATTTCTGGTAAGTTGGGAAGTGTCGCCTTTTTGAAAATATTTTGGTTAGAGTTAGAGTAGTAGATTATAGTCATAGGTGTACCAAATTTTATATTAATAATGTTTTAGATATTCTAAAAGAGCCCGTCTGTATAATTACTACAAAATAAAAAGAGTAGCAGCAATGTTTTCCTACAGATTTTAAAAATCAAAGCGTAAAATGATGAGGTTGTTTTGCTAGCGGTATAACAAAGATTAACAATGGTTTAAGAATGTATGCTTTCATGTCTTAATAAAGCAATCTTCTTTCGCGTTTCACCATATTGTAGTTGTTCAATGGTCTGACAGTTAGTATTTGTTGGAAAAAATATTTCTTTTTTTTTCAATTTTAGATAAATTTCATGTGAAGTTATTTAAAGTTTAAATTTTAGATTTTCACAAAATTTATTTGTTAAAAATAACACTTTAAACATGGAAATCTTTAAAACTGTCAAATATTGACGAGCAATAATTGATGCCGTAAATGGAGTTACCTCAGAAATGCTACAAAACGCTTATAAAGAATTTAGAAGGAATATTGAGAGATATTTTGAAGTTGGAGAAGGATATATTGAATAGATGTTCTTTGTTTACTGTTACTGTTAGTTTTTCTTACATAATTACTCTGTATTGTTATTTTGTTACTATAATTTTTCTTTTTGTTTCATTTTATGGGGTTTTAGAATAAGCAAAACTTTTCATCAAGAACGACATTTTTTGATAAAACTAAAATTAAAAGAATTTTCACCTATCGATACCCCATCCGTGGACACACTGTAGTTTATTTTTAATGATTAGGAGTTCATGGTAACACCTGATCGAGATTTTAGTTTTTCATACCAATAGTCAGACAAGGTAAACAATCTTATGTTCTCGCTGAACAAAATTAGAATATTATGCAATGAGCATGTAATGCTTAATAGTAATTACATGCGAATTGCATACACTATTTTTTCTACAACTCCATAATGTTAAATAAAAACACTAATTTTATAATTGACCACTACAAAATAGTTACGAATTGTCAAATTTGCTTAATTTATGTTTGACTTCTAGCCACAGCACCAGTCGATAAATGCATTAGACAACGGTGTATTTCTATTGGTTTTGAATTTGCATCCTACTCATGGAACATTTGATAATTAAGTAATGTCGCAATCAATTGGTTCTCAATCTATATCCTAATAAAAAATTGTATCGTAATGAATTTCATTAGAGTACCTACAGATTGTAAATGTATGAATTACAATACAGGAGTAGAAAATAGATATCTATGATACAAGTGTGTGTAGTAAGGCATTTGCACACCAATTGCAAAATTTAAAAACACCAACTGAAGACACTGAAGAAATGCGTTTTGTTTACGTTAGAAGAATCATTTGCAATTTGGTACAGGTACTGTAGACTTTCCATTTAATTTACATTGTACTTTTACATTATATTTTTACGACGATTTATTTAAAGTAGCTTTTTACATACTTCTTTATTAATTAATGTGCTTTATAGTATATACGTAAAGAAACCTAGTTAATCCAGTTGTGTCATGCGGTTCTTGAATTAGAATTCACTTATACGTAGAAAAGATGTATGCTTTGCTGATACCGTTGTCTTTATCATAGAATAAATGCTCCATAAATAAAGAACTCTTGTACATTTTGAATTTTTGTTCAAAATACGCTAGCAACGCATCCTAATTCATCGTTTCTCTCGTTTTTCTTTCCACCAATCATCAAATTGACAATACCCATTTCAATACTTTTCTTGGAAGAAATTTTGGTACCGTCATTGTCAATTTGTAGTTGTCATTGCTACCTAGAGAGCGGATGACATGACAGTTACATAAACTGACTAGAAAATTTTCTTTCTATCATGTAAATTAAACATTTTAAAAATTTCTTCATATTTCCTTGCATTCTTACATGCAAAAATTATTTCTCTATAGCAAGTAACAAAAACGAAAATAATTTTAAAAACAATTGCAGAATGTAAATAGAAATGAAAATACCATGGTTCAAATAAAACTTACTTTGAGTTTTGCAATAAATGATTTCATTATTTGTTATCAGTGTTAATTAATAGTAATTATAAACAATTACAGTTGTTATGAACAAGCAAGTACAAGTGTCAGTACATACTCATATATGATGAGTAACATTTTACGAGTTGATATAAATAATGGCTTGGAGTACGTCAATATACATTTGAAACAATTCTAATACGTAGGTAAATAATTACTAATTATAAGACTATGTAACTAAATTTTACTCAAAATTAAAAACAAGTTTTTCATAGTTTACTCTTTTTGTCAATAAAACTTAAAAAAAAAATTGTAAAATGGTAATATTAAGAAAAAACTAAACTTCTTGAATTTTAACTTAAATATGTACAGTGGTTGTCACAGATAATCAACATTTTCAAGTAGTATTTGTAGATAAGGTTATAGTCTAAGGGAATAATTGCGATCACGATTCTTCTAAGCTTAATCCGTTTTAATGACACCTTTTTTGTTATATCTCTGTGTATTTTTTACCTGCACCTGCTGTGAAAATATTTATTTACTGCAGAACGAATAAGTTTACTCCACATCTTATGAAATGAGATGGGGAGCTATGCGACGGTTTCCAAACCAAAATTGTATTAGCCTTTTTTTCACTTTTTCAACGAATTAGAGTTAGTACGTTATAATGAAGCAAAAAAGATTTATGTCCGACGGCCGGTCGGCCAGCCGTCCCTCCGGATGTAAACAATATATCAAGAAAACCACCCGTCCGATTTTTATGAAACTTTGTACGTGAACGCAGATCTCATTAGATTTTGGGTATATTCTATGTAACCTAAAGGACCATTAACCTATCCAGATTTACAATTTTTAAAATATTTAGAAAAATACTTATATTTTACATTTTTATTTCAAATAAAAGTTGTTTATACCTTTTGTTTAAACTATTTTTTGATACGATAAGTAATTACTGAGATATAACAATCACGTGACAATAATTGTTGTAACAATATTTCCACCAAAAAGTTGAGAGAAAAAAGTTGTTGGAAAATCTATTGTCTATAGCTTTTCTTTGAACCATTTTTTTCTAAAACACAATTTTGTTTTTGCTTATCGGGTCGATGTGAAGTACTGGGGTAAGCGCTGGTTTTTTTACCTGCACCTGCTTTGAAAATGTCTACTTGCTGCGAAACAAAAAAGTTTGTGTATACCTATATAACAAAATTAAACCAATAAAATTACAGTTGAAACATTTTGTTAATTTTCTAATGTCGATTTGAAAATTTTTTATTTGTAAACGGAATATTTTTGCATTTAATGAAACGTCTAACAAACTTTATTTAAGCATATGAAATCCTCGAGTGGAACTTCTTGTAAAATTGGGCGTTTTTTTACTCGTGGGATTCAAACGCTGAAAACTATTTTCAACAGCTATAAAAAAATGTGGACATTTTTCATTCATATCCGTGAAAAATTAAACATTGGTATTGTTTACTTAAGGACGAGCACAAAATATTTCAAAAAATACAAAGACAAAGAAATGATGCTTTCTATTAAAATAAAGTGAAAATAGATTGGGTACCTCCACATGTCAAAAATCATATTTTTATTGTCGAAAAAGAAAAATAATACCCCAACATAAACTAACAATTCTGAATATTTTGACATTTTCATGCGCTAACAATTTGATGTAAATAAAAATTTTCTTGATTTATTTTTTAGACCTGCCTGTGTTTTAATACAACTGTAGAAAAATTGTTGCATGCATCTGCCGAAATTCACTAAAGAAAAAGTGAAAATTGTGGAGTAGGTCTATCGGGAAAACCACATGAAAAGAAAACCCGCCGCGAACTCAACCTCAAAGGTGGTGCGGAATTAAGTTCGGAAAAAGCAGAATAAAATGTCTTCATAAAGATAAAACCTGTCGAAATATTAATTGTTTCAATATAAACACAGTTCTGCGTTTAAAAAAAGGAATTTCTTACTGTACCAATAAATTAGTAACAAATAGCAATAGTGTAGTTGAATAATATTTGGAAAGAATAAAGTCATCATTACACTCATCAAAATGTTCATCTTTTAAATAAGAATGGACTTCAACAAAATTTGTAATAAACAAATAGGTATATTTAAACAATGTATCATGCATAACAATGCAACGCGGAGCGCGAACGCTATTCAGCGTGTTTCGAAATCCCGCCCAAAACAGCAACTTTGCGCGTCGATTGACGGCCGAGAAATGGTCGTGTTGAAATAATTTTTTTTTGTAAATAAAAATAATTACTTTATCTTTAATAAAGTTCTGTCTCAAAAAAGCGGCAGGTGGACTGGAAAAGAGATAAGAGCCGGAAAAAAAAAATTTTTTTAAGCTGTTCTGTCGACTTTGAAGAACAATAACTTTTTTTCCGTTAAACGCATAGTTTTTTGTCATAAAACCTTTTCAAAAATTTTACTCGAAAGGAGTCCAAAGACACCAAGTTTATAGCTGTGCGATAATTAGAACGCGAGATATGACAACTCCAAAACAAAACACCAAATCCAAGATGGCGGAGAAAGGGTTAGTTTTAGGGGTGCACAAACTTAGGATTAGACTTACCGAAAAAAACTCTGTCGAATAGAGAGTAAGAGAAAAAAGTATACAAAATTGGTGGGTCAATTCTTAAATGCACTGGACTACTAGTTTTTCTATATATACCACATTTTTAGTTGTGGTTTTAGTTTTCCTGTTGGTATTACAATTAGTACTACTACTCATGTCGTTCATCTTGAAGAGTGTTCCATGGATAAGAACCTGTGGAGAAATAATGGCGATTAGTCGTAGTCTCAAACAAGAGAAATATTCACTACTCCAATTGAAGAAATGTGTAAACAGTCTGATACTGGTTTGATGAATTTGAGTTTATCTACAGATTTCTACAATTTTATACAAAATCTAAAAAAATGTTTACCGTAGAACTCTACATCCCCATTTTTTTTTGCTTCATTATAACGTACTAACTCTAAGTCGTCGGAAAAAGTAAAAAAAAAAGGGTTGTTAAAATTTATATCTTATTTATAAGAAGTGGAGTAATAGTAGTTCACATCTAGGAAATTTTGTTTAGTAAATTTTTCTGTCGTCACTTTAGGCGGCTATGAAACATAAATTTAATTTGAAAGCGTCACTTTTCTTTATATTTTCGTTTATACGCGCTGATGCAATTTAATAAAATGAATTCTGAAGAAAATTTATTACAAACACCTCCTAAATTAAGAAAAACTACCCAAAATGATATAGAAAATTTGCTATCTGACAAATCTAAATTCCAGTATGAAATGTATATTACCAATTGTCACTTCACATTTTAATGTTTCCAACTCGAATACATTAAATTTTACTATTTTATTCACGCAGGCTTATTGCTTATTCTAACACTGTTTTGACGTCACTATGGTGCTATAATAGACTTATTATGAACGCAAATGAAGAAAAAACAATTTTAATATTTTTATTGTCACGCGTAACAATGTAACACCGACAAACAAATGAGCCATTGATATACTGCGACAAAAACTTCCAGTACCCTCTAATTTTCTATAAATTATTATAAGTCAATACAGCACCACTGTCTTTTAAGTCAACGGTATTCACACAAAAATCACTTGTAAAAAAACTACACTCAAAGAAATAATCTGTGCCCTAAGCACTGAAACAAATCAATTCAATTATTGGGCTAGAGCACACGTAATAATAGCAAGCAAAACTTACAAATTTAAAAATCACTTTAAGTTTGGTAAGCATAAATTTCTCCAAATTGATTTGTAGACAAAAAGTACCTGGTCATACTGGAGAGTTTGCAAAGCAGATTATAAACACTGTTGCAGAATACGATACCAAAACCTGCTCCAAAATGTTCTTCTAGTGATCAAGATACTTTTGTTTGTTACTTCATAAGAAATCATCACCACTATCGTTTATTACATATTTAAACAACTTACACCAACTACGTTTAACATTTACACGAACAAAAAAGAAATGATCATCTGTAGAGACTTTAATTCTAAAACATTTACATACCGAAGTAAGTACATGTCAAAGTGAATTTTGGCACTCTTGATTTTTCTCAAACTTTCTACATCGATCTCACGTAAATGCTGAATTTCTAAAACATGTCAAAAACTGATAACTCCCAACAGTGCATCACCTAACCCTCAACGCTCCCAAGTTGTCAGATAACATTGTCCATGCAAGCAACGCGTTCGTGCAAGTCACAAGCTTCAATGCACAAAGAGTATAACCACAGCACAATCTTTGACGTCTACCGCATTCCAGCCCATCCAGGAAAACAACTTGCATCGGAAGAACCACAAGCAACGCAGCACGGACAGCATCGCAAAAAGCAAGAAAATATTCAATACAAAAAAAGCAGCAACAAAGGAGCAACACATTGTTGCACAGGATACCGTGTTTGTTGTGGGTTGGGATAGATACAGAAGATAAAAGTAGAATTTTTTTTTGAATTTACGTGATCGAGGGCATGCTTGAAATGATACCCTTAAATCAATTCCCAAAGGGCGTCTGTCTAAGCCGAGGCCAAAGGAGTGGCGTCCAATTGTAAAATTACAAAAACTATGGGTGAAGCTCGTCATTGAGGGCATGGACACTATTTGGAGCAGCTATTTGTTTATACCCAATAAACCATAATCTAAAAGTGAGTCTAAGCAAGTTGTGACTTAAAACAGGATAAAATGGTATGATTACTCATGAAATTGGTTAAAAATAAAAAATAGAAAGAATATGTTATAAAAATATTGAATAACTTACCAATTTTTTAGTTATCTAAATTACTATTTTATTACAGATAGTTACAAATAAATTACTTTTTAATTCCTTTTTATTCGCTTGGCAAGAATTTGAAATATTGCTTTAAAAATGCGCTTAGGTTTTTCGCAATGTTGAAAAGTTTACAACCGACATCTTACATACTACAGATTTCTACAAATATCACATTTTGATGAAGTACATGGCAAATGTTCATGAGGTGGTGACCCCAACTATCTCTTGCACTATCTCACACGGTGCGTTGAAATACTGTAGCTAATTCCGGTGACTTTTGTAGACTTGAGTTCGAGCTACCCTACAGTGATGAGTCTCAAATAAGACAAAACACGTATATTTCCAATGGTTGCTGAAGATATCTTGTTAATCAGAATTGTGTTAAGCAACTGATGTTATTGTAACTGTATTTGCAAAAGCATAAAAAAAACATAAAAGGCAGATAAGCGAAACTTGTTCAACGGTTAAACATGGTATTTTAGTATGTTTTCAGTATTAGACATTTTCCAAATTTATTTCTAGGGAAGAAAAGTAGAAAAAAAGCAGATAACATAAAAATTATTTAACATAGGTGTAGGAACATGATCAGCAGATGGATAATTAAATTATGCATCCAATAAGAATACAAATAAACATAGTTGCAATTTAAAAAAAAAATGACTCTTTGAAAATTGTACCGATACTCCCGGACCTCACCTAGAAATATATTTCGAAAACGTCTAACACTGAAAACATAGTCTAATACCATGTCTAACCGTTGTACAACATTCGCTTATCTGTCTTTTATGTTTCATAAAATATTAATTTTTCAGTACATTAAAATTTTCGTTGCTAATGCCTGAAATTATTTTTTTTAATAATGGTACGAGATAGGTGCGCCACACCTGGTAGTAAAAGACATAAAATTTTACCCAAAAACCGAAAATAAAATAAAAATTGAGGCATTGTATTTAAAATAACAAAGTTGGTATCCACTTCCGATATAACCGAAAGTGACATTGTCATGAAAATAGTTTCAGGATGTAGATCATGTCCATTTGTATAAAATTACAAGTTTTCAGCTGAATCGGTTTTTTCATTCTTATTATTCATGTAACATGCTGTCGTCGAGACACACCTTGTATAAGCTTCCTATTGCTTTTATTTTTAGTGTCGGTTCGCTGATGATGATAGCTTAGCTATTGAAACACGTGTCCGAGTATAGTTTTTGGTGCAGTTTTTTTCTTTTGTCATAAGGTAAAAATTTTTGTACCCAAAATTTTGACCACAATCACACTATCTGTGATTTGTCGGTTTTTTGAATTTGCTCAAACGACTTTGAGTTCTGTAGGTGTTTTTGCTTGCATATACACGTATGTGCGTACTTTAAGCAACTTTGTATAGTATCCACACTTTATTCCCCGCATACATACCTCCCCACGTACGTTTATCCCTATGTACTTTTTTCCCCGAAATACTTTTCTCCCCGCGTACTTTCTTCTCCGCGTACTTTCCTTCCCGCGTACTTTTTTTCCGCGGATTTTTTTTCCCAAAATACTTTCCTCCTCACTTACTTTCTTTCCTGCGTAATTTCCTTTCTGCGTACTTTTCTCCCCGCTCACAATAAAATATGAAAACAAATAAACGCACAAAAATTTGCTTGCAATGTGTTATCTGTATTAAAAGGGATTATTTGTTTTGTTTTATTTAATTTAAGTTGCGTTTATGGGATTGCCGGTAAACGGTGTTGGTTGGTAGATTACAGTTATTACAATTTCTTTCTTTAAAAAATTACATCTATAATAACAATTACAAAAAAACTTTTTTATGGCTAAGAAACTGATTCAACAAAAGCATAGGTAACAAACTGCGTCAGCACAAGTGTAGGTAACAAACTACATCAGCAAAAATAACAATTCTACAAAGGCAAACAAATGGTTTTTGAATAAGATAAACAACCATGAAAAGACCGAAATACAGATTTCTAGAAAAAAAACCATAATAAGCAAAAAACATAATCAACTTTTTGAAATTCAAATTTAAAAGAAAACATTTTAAACTGAATTATAAGCGTCATTTATAAAATACAAAAAAAGTCCACTCAATAAAACCCTTGTAAAATACGTTGATACGAAAACGAAAATAACATACAGTACAACCCTAATAAAATACGACCATTCCAAAACAAAGGTAACAGACTGCAAATGCTGTTAGCAACCTTCCATTCAAGAAGTGATGCTTTTCTTCGGAAGCGATTTATCTATCATATCATATCAGTCTGAGAAGTGTGTTGTCAGGAGGCACCAATTTCTCTGTTTAGAATCTCCTGTAAAGCTCCCGTCAAATCTGCGGATAGAGATGTTTATCTCTGCATTACTACAAGCTAAGGCTTTGTAAGTTCTAGCCGCGTTCTGCATTTGAAACTGTTCTCTATTGCCACAGTATACATCTACTAATGCAATAGTTGCACTTGAGTGAAAATTTTGTACGAAAATTAATTCCCACAGGTTACAGCGCATTTGTCACATTCGTTATTGTAATGTAGTGAAGTAACATTTCAAAGCTTAAGAATGTATATTTTAAATACCTGAAATCAAGATTTACAGTCCTTTTCATGTAATCACTATTGTGATTTAATTTAAATTAAAAACAAATCTTACTTTTTCCACATTACTTATTCTGATTTAACACGACTGGATCAATCCAAATTCTAAGAAAATTTTGCTTTCGTTGCCGTCACTAGTTACTGCTGTAATCTTGTTCTAACCTACATTTATGTTTCTGTTGTAGTCATGTAATTCATCACTTGTAATCCTTGTTTTTTACTGAGGAATTGTTATCTCACAACAATCTGTGCAAAAATAATGAAAACATAGATACACATTCCCACGAAAATGTGATGGTAAACTATTTAAACTTTGCCTAGAATTTTAATTTCAACAGTTTCACTGCATATCAGCAACGTGACCTACGCTAAAAAAATTTAATACCAAATTTGCCCTTGTATTTTATATGAATTGCAACTACTGCATTCGTAGATGTATACTGTGCTATTGCGTACAATTCAAAAATTGCCAAAAAGTTTTAGCAATTTTTGGAATTCAAAATTTGTGTCTATGGTGTTTTCAGTTTATTAATTAAAAAATTTCTTAGTTTGCCAACATTAACAGCATAATTTTAATTTATAGTAGTTATGAGAAGAATATTGCACATATCTGTGCACACAACGGTTTTATAAATATTAATACAGGTACATTTTTTCCAAAATTTATTTATTGATAAGTATGCTCTTATTGAACCCTTCTAGATGGAGGTGGGATGAACAAAACCAACTCAGTTAGTTGCAATTGCCTTTTTGTTGACGGTTCGACCATCACTGTGTGGGCTTTGTCAAGGTTGAAATTTATTTAATAAACAACACGATAAGAAGTTATTTTTTCCAATAACTGGACCAAAGTTTACATTAACGTAATTTAGAAGAATTTGGTACAAATTTACTAATATGATTAGTGATGCTTCAAAATTATAGGTTTCAAAATGTTAAATTGCAACCAACTGAGTTGTTGTTCTTTATCCCACCTCCACCTAGATGGGCTCAATAAGAGTACACTAGTTAAGAGCACCTAGTATGATAAAACTTCATGCCATCATCATACTAAAAACTTAAACTCCTTGCTTTGCGTATTATTATCAAAATAGTATAAATCAACAGGGATAATTGACCTTTACATTATTGGCATTGTCAACAATACCATAGCATATTGTAATTGTTAAGCGCTAATGGGTGTACGCACTTATATTTAGGAGGCGTCATTCATTATTTTCGCCAGTACATTGCTGTGAAGCACCTAGACAAGGCACATTTACATATAATACATAGATACATTATATTCTATTGTTCATACGTATAACTTGCAGGTAAAATTTTAACTTAATTATAGAAACATTTTACAAATAATTTTTTAATATTCATTTTGCAATTACGTGCTAAAGACGGAAGTTACTTAAAACCATGTAGACAAGATATATCAAAAGAAAGTTTTACATAATATACATAAAAGAAATGCAAGTGGTTTCTAATCTTACATTCAGTGTTCATTTGTCTGTCTTCCAGTGAAAGCAGAATGTCCGGTAGTGCTGCAGACAATGTGATTTTTCTTACAGCCGTAAACATGTTTTACGTGCTATTATTTCCGGCTATAATATTGTGGTGCATATATTGGAGAAAATCACGAAAAAATCTTACTGAGTTAGGTGAAAAACTACCAGGACCTAAAGGATGGCCACTTATCGGAAACGCGTTGGATTTTTTAGGAACTTCTCCAGGTAGATACAATTTTTTTTAAATATTTGTAATTCCAAGTGAAATTAAAAAACCAGTAATTCCAGCGTTAACAAAATTTTAAGTTGCTTTCACTTTGTGATACTTCTTAAGTACATTTATTAATAATTTCTAAAGAAAGTGCCAAGCGTTACTTGCAGTAAAAATTGGGTATTTATTTTTCATGATACTGAATTTAATTTTTCAAAAAAATTTCTATTTCGAATGTAAACAAATTTTCTTATTCAAATGGTAAAGTTCTGTTACTAATTGAATTTCACGAACACATAAAAAATTAGTGAATGCTAATAAAATGTGCTTTAAGTTTATGTGATACAGTACGTAATCATTTAAAAATCAGATTAAAGTTATAAAGCGTATTTATTACTCTGCAAAATTACTTACGCAATTTGTATGATGAAGATTGAATGGGGTTTGACTTAATTTTTTAGTATTGTTAAACTTAAGCAAAATACCAAAAGTAAATAAAAGCAGAAATTTTAATTCCTCATTTTTTTACTTATTATGACAAATTACTGTTACGTCAAGCAAACAAAGTATTGTCTTGAGTTAGTTCTTTTTTTTTTTTGACTTTTAAAAGTAATGCAAGTATAAATAGGGTGTAACGCAAAAATCAAAAAAAAATTTTTGACGAATTAATATTAATAACAAGCAACAAAAATTTTTACATTGAACCTATCTGTGGATCTGTAAATACTGTACCCCAAAAATACTAAGCAATTTTAGTAAAGTTTAGAACTTTTTCATAATACTAACTATTTTTCTAGATTTTGAGCGAAATTGATTTTTAAAAATTTTACATTATGTGTACCTATGCTGAAGTAAATAAAGCCCAAATTTTTCATTAAACTGATGATTATAATTAGGAATTGATTGAAGTTTTTATAGTCAACCGGCCTACTTCGTGCTGTTTATAATACAATTTTTCTTTTTTTTTCTTTCTGGACGGCTGTCAATACCAAACGTGAATATCAGAATAAATGTGTGTCTTTTAAAAGTAAAAACTGTTAAGTTCATATTTGTTTGACTAAAATCATGCATGCAATTCGCCTATAATCCCGTTTTAAGGTCTCGCCAAAGTTATGTGGCTCATCCATAAAAAAACGTAGATTATGGACTTGTTACATAAACAGCTATCATTATGTTACATTTATCGGCAATTTTAAGTTTAATGTTATGGATTTTTTTTCTTTAAAAATTAGTGTGTCCAGCAAAGTCTGCATCATATGGGATTTTTTTTTATTAAATGTGCGAGTGCATTACACGAACGTCTTAACGAGATCGAAAAATGCATACAAATAAATCATTGTTTCGCTTTCAACAACCTGGTTTATGTTTTTTTTGCTCCTCTCAATCAAGTTTTGTTTGTAATTCTTGTTTCATTTAATAATTATGCCACTAACCAAATTACAACAAGCTAGATAATAGAATTCAATGTTTCATCAGTACATGACCTTATTATAATTAGGTATATTCTACATAAATAAAAATATCTTTTTTTTTTTTTTAATTAAAAACCATCGTGATATATTTACATAAAAACAATGATAAAACTCGTATTTTATTCATATTAGTGGAGTTTTCAAACTCGTTAAAGCAGAAAGTTAAAGCAACGGACACTTAAGAATTTTATTTGTAATTTTGACTTTCATATCAAATTGTGTTTAGCTCCATATCAAAATTGATCAAAAACATAGTAGTCATGAGATACACATTATCTGTCAAATTAAAATTCTTTCTAAAAAAAATCCATAAGTTGGGTTGTTTCTTAAAATACCGAAAAAATGATTAGAAAACATTTTTGTAAACGCAATTTTTAGCCTGTATGAAAATTGTTGCAAATTATAATTTATTTCAACCTAAATAAAACTATTTTGTTTTTATAATGTTTATTACAGGCACATTTTCTTTAAAACAATTTATTTTAAATGTGCCTTTTTCTATACAATTCAAATAGGGTCATAAAAATTAGATCACATAAAATCTTCATTAAATAACTATTTTACAAAAATTGTTTGTTTCTAAAAATAATAAACATATTAATTCAATTTTCAAATAATAAAATATTACTGTACTTTTAACATTTTTAATTATAACAAACAACTTTATTATTTCAAATATTAAATTAAAAACAATTGCAAAATTTTAAATTACATTTCTGTGTGCCTGCCATTGCCGCGGTACAGAAAAACCTCGGATGTGCAGATTTTTTTAAATTTAAGATTTAAACATTTTTTTATAAAGTTCAAGATTCTGATCCAACTGGTACAAAAAATTAGTGGTAAAAAATGTTCTTTTATGTTTTATGTTTAAAAAATATTGAAATTAACGCTTTTTTCATAACAAAAAATCAGTTTACGTGGTAGCTATAAAACTCGCATGTAATTTTTCGCTGTGAAATAGTTCGAATGTGTTTTAATTATTGCATTTTTACTTGGCATTAACAACGGATGTCGGCACGTCCGTAGTTATTGCTAAGGTTTGCATCGGCGTTTCAGAGGGCGCCTCTACTTTGACTCGTATGAGAAATACATGCGGCGTTTTTGATAAGTAAGTGGTAATATATTATTTCAAATATATTTCATAGTTGCACTTCTGAAGTTTTTATTTGTTCGCTTTTTCTTATTGTCTGTTAGTTTCTCCAGAAATCTAAACCTGTACACTGATCTCTTTTATGATGCATTAATTTGAATGTTTAAGAAAGTCTTCATTTATTTTAAACATTACCTACTGGTGCTGTGTGTAGAGAAGAAATCAATGAGCCAATGAATGTAACAGAAGTGGAAAGTAATGAGAAAATGTTGGAAGAGGGTGCAAACGAAGATGCAAAAAGCAGCCACGACATTGAAAAAGAAAATAAAATGTTCAAAATTGACAGAAGCAACAAGAAAATAGGAAACGAGTGCAAGCGCAAGAGATACATAAAAAGCAAATCAGAAAAGCAAGAGTATGTTGCGGATAAGAGAAGAAAATGTCATATTTCACTCAAGAACTTAGAGAAAGAATCAACACAAAATTTTAGAAAATGAATTTTATAGAACAGATGACTTTTGTATCAAACAATATGCAATTGGGCCCAGTCATTACAAGAAGAAAAGGAGTAATGAACTATCAAGATTTTAGAAAAAACTTAAGCCAAAGTTTTTCACTGAAGGGCAAAGGTGGGAAACGTGTGGCCGATTGTAAAAACTTTTGTTGGGTACCTTAGGCTATGCTGCAAATAATGATTTTATTGTAAGGAAAATAATAAGTCCGCCCAATGATCGTCGAGGTTCACATCCAATAAAAAAGTCAGATAAACAAGATATTAAGAATCACGTTAAAACATTCACCATGTGTGTCACAATATCGACGAGAACATACTCCCTACAAATTATATTTACCAACTGATATTACCATCTTTCACAAAATTAGGACATGAAGAATACGAGAAATGCAAATCCTTTCATCTGCACGATAAGATGCACAACAAAGATAATTTAAATTTGTTTCCAAATTGCGAAACATGTGTTGCTTGAAAGATTCATATCGAAAAACAGAAAAGATGTTGATATTAGTAATTATAATACTGATGAAGAAACTGTCTACTTTTTGTAAACATGCAGAAAGTGATCATGTTACTTCGACTTGAAATGTTTAAGCAGATTGTCTTCACAACAAGGATTATAGTTTTTAATCAATCATTTGTTCCATTAGAAACGTTTACAAATAAATTTAAACTATTTGCTGTTCTTTGGCATTAAGGCATTTTGGGACTCAAAAAAGAAGACATTGTTAGCGCGTTTGATAATTTTTTTTGACCATCGGTACTCAGGATTGTAAACATATTTTACTGTGGGCCGATAACTGCAGTGGTCAGAATAAAGTGGTTTTTTTTTTTAATATATTTGATAAATTTGAACGAGGTAGCAGCTGAAAGTTTTACTATTAAATATTTGGAGGTAGGATATACGTACAAGTCAGCGGACAGTTTTCACTACATGGTAGAACAAGTGCTAAGAAAGTATCCGAAGTGGTATAATTTCCAAAATTTTGTTCAAGTCAGTTGCAAAAAAGAATTACTGTTAAAGAAATGAGCTACACAGATTTTCGACGTTGGCCTAATCTGGAGACGAATTAAGGAAAAACGTTTACTAAAAAATGTATGCTCAGTTACAGTAAGAAGAGGACCATATGATCTATTTTATAAAGAAAATTTCAACGTGCAAGAAAAACAATTGGCCTACTTATGT
The DNA here is from genome assembly GCA_030710515.1 of Abscondita cerata. Taxonomy (NCBI): domain Eukaryota; kingdom Metazoa; phylum Arthropoda; class Insecta; order Coleoptera; family Lampyridae; genus Abscondita; species Abscondita cerata. Next base: position 157,342 of record JALBCR010000319.1, read on the forward strand.
GGTGAATTTTCATCATGATCGATTTCAAATTAATATGCCAACGTCAAATTTTTTGTAGGGTTAGATTTAAAAACCTCTCCAAATGCACGCGTTTTTTTTCTAATTTTCTTTAGTTTAATTTCCTTGTAGTGTTTCAATGAAGAAGTTTTTGGAACTTATTTTAATTTACGAGCTGTTTTCCACAGAAAATAATCGGTGGTTTCGGTGAGCGTAAGCTCTTCCTGTAATAATTTCATGCATTTAATTTTGTTGTTATTCACGGGTGATTTGAGTTTATGTGTGATTGTCTAAACCTGTTCCAGTCTGTTCATTTATTACTTAGTCTTAATTGGCACATTTAGTTCTTAGTGACGATAACAAGAGCATAGTAGCAGTAAAATTTTGTGGAATTCCGTTTAGGAATTTATCAAATCAAGTATTTTGTTCAAGTCAGACAAGTTCACTTGTGGATAGAACAGACTACAAAGATAGTCGAAAAGTTAAAATTTTCAATTTCACCCTGTATCTCTTAAACCAAGAAAGCTATGGACATTTTGTTAGAGCCATCTTTCGATTTTTAAAAAAGTGACACAGGTTTGCAAACACCACAACCTTCTAGCTTCACTAACTGGATTTCAAATGACTAAATAAGTTTCAATATAACTTTGTAAACAACACTTTGTTGATAGCCAAGATTTATTGGCATTGGGCTATTTACCTTTACTAAAATGAGCTTTTTTCTCAATTAAGCTTCCTATTAACATATATCCTTTGGTATTTAGCTTCTTCTTGTTGTGGCAGCTATTGATTATTTAATTGGACATAGGTGCAGGTTTCCATTCGTGTGGTAAACATCACTTAGACCAACTTGCTTGTGTTTGTTTTTATTCTTTATATTTTTCCATACTCATACAGATTCGTTTGTAGAATCTGAGAAACAATTACTAGGTCATTGTCAGAAGAAAACATACATTATTTCATTAGTTCCAAAAAAATTAAAACTGAAATTAAAAAACTGGGCTACACGGTTACAAAAATATCTAATATAAAGAACTACCAAACCAAATTACCACCAATATGTTCTTTGTCAAACTTAAACCTGCAGCAAACAATATAGACATTTATAAGGTGGAATACTTACAACAATGCAAAACAAAATTTAAGTTCCTTTTTCCCTCAAACATAAAAAAGAGATTGTACAATGCGTATTCTGCCAAAAATTTCTGCTATCAGAAACCAAAATGTGTCAAATGCGTTGGAGATCATTCTACCGGTTAATACTTAAGAAAAACAAAATCGAAAGATTTTATATGTATACTGTGTGGAGAAAATCACTGCAAATTATAAAGGTTGTTTAGTGTGCAAAGACTTACAGAAAAAAAAACAATTACCTGCTCCTATCCAAAAATAATTCTACTTCCTAACAAATGTCAAAATTTCAACTCTAATCAAGACTAACTTATGCCTCAGTAACTTAATGACAAAAACAACACTAATAGGTTGCAAAACTCTAACAAATTGCATCATCAGTCCAATAACATGCAAAAGCTAAAAGTATGATAAAGAGCCGAATTGAACAAATCGGCACCATGCTAAATATCCTTAGAACCGTGATTGCTAAACTTAATGGACAACAAATTGCAACGTCAATATTATGCTAATACCCTCATTTTACAGCGAGTAGATACATAAAAGTACCGAATTATTTAGTCTACTTTACAAAAGATCTAGATCAGGATCAGGTATCATAAACAAAAACTCTATTAAACATCACTCCCTGAACAGCTACTGCACAATTCTTTTACAAGTAACAAATGTGGAAATAACATCACTTCACGGGTAAACCCACTTATTAACCGTCACACCTGAACAAAGTACTTGATTCGATAGATTTTTGTATAACCAACGGAAATCGACAAAGCTTTGCTGCTGCAATTTCATGCTTTGACCTATCATCTGACAATTTTCTTGTTACCGTCACTATACGTAAATAACAGACGAACAAACTGGGACAGATTTAGGACATGAACTTAAAAACGAATGCATGCAATAATTCCTGCAAAGCTTAAGCCCACCGAAGCCACCGATTATTCTCTATAGAAAATAGCTTGTAAATTAAAACAAGTTGAAAAAGTTTCTTCACCCATTAAAACACCCCAGGAGAATTAGACTAGAAGTAAATAAGAAATAGCGAGTGCATTTGCAGAGCATCTAGCAGAGATTTTCAAACCTCACCTTTCAAAAAATTAACCTAAAAAAGATACCTAGAAGCATCTTTCAGCTTGATCTGCCAAGTAAAAAAAAAATCAACGCATCAAAATCACTAAAGTGCAAAAAGTTATTGCAGTGCTACACCTAGAAAAAGAACCGGGATATGATCTACTAATTGGGAAAATACTCCAGGAACTACTTATTACGGCGGTAACGTATTTCACACAACTCTACAACACTATTTTGCAAGTTGAGTATTTTCCGGATCAGTGAAAAGTAGCACAGATCATTCTAATCCTCAAAAATTTAGAACACCACCTAATGACTTAAAATTCTATTGTCCCACTACTCTGTTGCCTATAACCTCAATGTTTTTTGAAAATACTAGAATAATTCTTGATTTCCAATTTGGGTTTAGGCAGATTCACAAATTCATCGTGTCGTGCAAACAATCACTGAAAGCCATGGAAAAAACCAATACTGCTCTGTAGCGTTTTTGGATATATCTCAGGTCTTCGATAAAGTGTGGATACGTGTCCTTGACCCTATAAACCATTTTATTATCCATAAGTCATATCTCTATAATAGATACTTTCTGGTCAAGCTTGATACTGGATACACAGAACTCTACCCCATAAAGGCTGAAGTACCATAAGGTAGTGTCCTAAGACCATTGGCTTAGCTGTTATCTATAGACCTACCTATAACAACTACCACTAGAGTAATAAAAATACAGTTCAGTACTCAAAAGCGACCAAAAAGTATGACTTTTCTTTCATTATTGTTTGCTCTAGGATAGGCTCATTTATTGATATAGCCGATTATATATTTCTTTTTAAATTATTAAATAACTACATTGATAGTCCACAATTATTAAATAAAATCAGTTTCATTTTTAAACGTTTTGATTGTACTACCAGAAGTAATCTATTACTACGTTCTAACTTCCATCGTACAAATTATTGTTACTATGAATCTTTGTCAAGAATAATAAGAAAATTTAATTATTTCATTGATCATAACCCAAATCTTAGAGTTTTCAGTGTTTCCATAAACATCTTTAAGCGCCAACTACGCAAGTCCGGTATTTAATTTAATTCATTTAAGTCTTGCCCTTATTACTAATTTACTATTTTTTATTGTATTTTTAATGTTAATATGTCTCGTATGTAAAACTTACTGTTACGTTTATATTTTTTTTATGTATCCAAAGGGATGTACCCCGTATAGTAAATAAATAAATAAATCACAAAAATATAATTTTTGAAAACTACCACTAAAAATACAATAGCTGTTTTGTATTTAAAATAGTCTTACGGTTTTATTTTGCAACATGTGTGTCTGTACTGTATCCCGAATTCAAAGTTTCCTGGATTACTAATACGTTATTACTATTCTTGACAATAATCGTATCTTAATTTTAGATTTTTTTTTCTTAAACACGTGTCACCAACTTTTATTTTTTTTAATCGACAATGACTTGATTTGAAAATAATTTTATAATTCTCAAGATAATTTAAAAAACGATTAATTGAATGGGAAAAGCCAACAATAGTTATTGTTACTTAAATTAGTATTGTTTAAAACTAAAAAAACATTTTTCCCACATTATCAGTGTAGGTAATTTAGATAAAATAACGACGAATAGAAGAAAAAATTTATAAAGTTTTGAAATTTGGTTATGGTTGAAATAGAACGAAACCAAACTTATATTCTCATTTTTTGATAAAATGATACTTAATACGCAAAAAATGCATGTAAAGATGACTGAAAATGTCCGAATTCGATAAAACGGAGAAGTAGTGGGAGTACCGGTCCGCAGTGCGTTTATATAAATCGCAATCCTCTCAAACGGCGCTAGCGGGCGGGTACCTCCACTACTCCGGCATTTTTTCACACTCGGTCATCTTCTATATGTTTTTTTGTTCACGCTAATACTTTTCGAGATAATCGAGACAAAAAAGTGCGCAATGCTCATTTTTGCCTTTGCGCTAAAAACTATGCTTATTTTCCAAGGTCATATATGAACGTTTGGTGGGAGATGCGCAAAAAAATTATAGGACAATTTTTGTACAGAATTTAATGTTGAATCTAGAAAGTCCTATAACTTTTTCTAGTCAGAGTTAAAGCTCACTCGCAAAAGACCATTGTGGAGTTACGTTTAGGGGTTTTTTCTTGGGCAAAAAGAGATAAAGCTCCCCCTGAGAGGGGGGAAACCCTTTGGATCTGTATTTGAGTTCTTACTGGGAATTGACAACCAAAATTTCAAAACTATTATATTTAAATTTATTAACTGTAATTGACAAAAATATCGAAATTTTTGCAATAATACAGAAATGGAGGCATTACTAAAACTGTCAAAATTGGAATTATCAAAATAAATAAATTAGTTTTATTATTATTAATCAAAACAGCATTTTTATGTTTTTTAAAATACATTTTTCCATAGTTCCTACAACATAAGTAATTATATTTTTCCTTGAAAGGTATTAAAGAATGCGTAGGCGAGATAAAATGTTCTAAATTGAAAGCTTATGGAACTCCAGGTTTGACAAAGAGCAAACAATCAAAAAAACAAACAATTAGTAAAGTAAAGTTAAACTTTATATCGAAAATATTGGTTAGAGCTTAGCGATTTGACACAAAATGTTTATTTTGGTGCCAATTACAACATTTTTGAGTTTTCCCATCCAACGTTAAGGGCAACACTCTTTTTTTTTGGAAAAAAGAAGTTTTTAACCCTTTTTTGGAGTACATCGGGCTTTTAAAATTATTTTGACCTACTCTACCTTAAAGTTAAGGAACCAGATTGCACCCCCTTTGTTCATCCCCCTTCCTGTTATGTATATGTATATACAAAAAATACACGGAAAAATTCAATAGCGTGCAACCCGGTCAAATATCGACAGATTGAGCTGAAGTAGTCATTATGAACTACAAACAGCATGCCTAATTTCAACTAAAAGGTTAGATAGTATTGCCAATATTCAGCTTTGAGTCGAATTGTGATATTGTTTTTATATTGCTTCTTAGTTTGTCCAAATATTTGTAGAAAAAAAGGGAAAAACCAAAATGTAACTTTTTTTATATACTTTCACGTGATGTAACTAAAATTTTATCTAACTCAAGCGCGACTTCAGAATTCGCTATTTACGGTATATAAAGTGTATCCGCGGATTGAGTTGAAAAGAGAAGAAACATTTTTATTATTGATTTTATCCAAAAAATAATTCTTTACAAAAGTTCTGCTTGTCGAAAAAGTGTATTTGCAATATTTGAATCCAAGATCAGATTAACGCAGTGCTAATAAATTAAGAGGATGTAAAAATGCTTCAAGAGGGAAGTGCCATTATTTATCATTTTAGGGTAAAATTTTATTTAAAAAGTAGTTTAAAATCTAAAACCATTTCTAAATGCAAAATTTGAAATGAAAATTAACATCAAAATTCATATCTTCTCAAGATACATTCTTCCTATTCAAACATTATTTTATAAACATTATTAAGTTTCTACGTAAGATTCCCCAACCTCAACACCTTTTTTCATCCTTCGAATGAAATTACCGTAGACTTTACAAATAGTTGAGGGTACATTTATTTCATTTACCGCATCCAGTATTCTTTCTTTAAGGACTTCAAGATCATGCGGAATGTTATTCGCATAAACCTTTTGTTTTAAAATACCCCACAGTAAAAAAATCATGAGTGTCAGATCAGGTGATCCCATAGGACAATGAATTGGTCGAAATCCTCCCATCCATCGTTCACCAAAGTGTGTGTTAACCACTGCCGTACCAAAAGTGTGCAATGGGCAGGGCAACCATCTTTCTGTACAATGACACCTAACAAACTTTGACAATTGTCGTGGATACATGATTTTAATTAAAAATTTAAACTTAAAAAATAATACAATACAAAACAAAAAAGTATTAAATTTATTAATCAAAATTCGAGTGACAGTTAAAATTGGCAAAACTAACTAATTTTTTTAGCTGATTTGGCATGCTGTTTGTAGTTCATAATGACTACTTCTTCTGAAAATTTCAGCTTAATCTGTCAATATTTGACCGAGTTACACGCCATTGAATTTTTCCGTGTTTTTTGTATATACATATACATAACAGGAGGGGAGATGAACAGAGTGGAATGTACTTTGAACAAAAATGTTCCTCAAACATCTATAATAAAAGGGTGCAAATCTGGTTCCTTAACTCGAAGGGAAAGTAGGTCAAAATAATTTTTAAAGCCAAAAGTACTTTAAATAAGGGTGCAAAAAAAAGTGTTGCCCTAAACGTTGGATGGGAAAACTTAAGGGTGTTGTTATTGGCACCAAAACAAACATTTTGTGTCGGGTCGCTAAGCTCTAACCGATGTTTTTGCAAATCGTCTTTTTTTCACTTACTTGACTGCACTAAATGCATTTCGTTTTTTTTTTAAATCCATTTCCAAAAATTGTAATAGGTAGTAACTCGAATTCATGTAGTAAAGTGAGAAAGATTATGTTTAAAATTTCCTACTTGATGAACACATTATGAAGGTACATACCTGTTTTGTTTTTAAGTTAATCCTACCAGTTGTGAACCAATTTTTGCAATGTATATTTGTTTTTTTATAACCTACAAAAATCGATAGGATAGAAAATACGACGTGTCCTATCGAAAAAGTTATTAATATTTTAAAAAACCAAAGTACGTCAACATAGTAGTATTTTCAAAAAAATGAAACATCATTATTTTTTGTCAACCGTGGAACTACCTCAGAAAATGATAAATTTTGTTTCCAAAATTATCGCTTCATTTTAACATTTTTTAAATCAGTATTTTGCAATTTTATTAACAATTCAATTAAATTGTTCTGCTAAAACCTCAATATTACAATCAACTCAAATAAACTACTTAGTTACTTCAGTGAAAAATTTTATTTGTGTTAAGCTTCCCGTGCTCAATGAATATCTATTAGTGTGAAAACGTTATAGTAAGATCTACTAGAATCTAGAACTATGACTCTCTTGAGTAGGGGGTATGAGCATTCTGGGCCAAAGTTTCATACTCGATGTACATACTCCTTGTACACGCAATTGCGCTACGTACACGACGTGTACATGCAAGTGCGAAGAGTGGCTGCGGCGATATATGCAGTACCTGCATGTGTGCAAGTTTTGACCATTTTTCAATTACTTTCAGTACTTGGTGAGGGTGTAATTGGTTGGGGTAAAATTGCATATTCTCTGTACACGCAATTGCGCTAAGTATACGGCGTGTACTTGGAAGTGCGAAGAGTGGTTGCGGCGGTACATGCGGTACATAGATGTGTGCATGCTTTGTACATTTTCAATTACTCTCGGTACTTGGTGAGGGTGTAATTGGTTGGGCCAAATTGCATACTCTCTGTACACGCAATTGCGTTAAGTACACGGCGTGTACTTGCAAGTGTGAGGAGTGGTTGCGGCGGTACATGCAGTAGCTACATGTGTGCATGCTTTGTGCATTTTTCAATTACTCTCGGTACTCGCGGAGGGTGTAATTGCTTCCACCCTTTCCGCCGCCCCCTGATGAAGTAATATGGCTTTCTTGCAAGAAACTACACCCGTCCAAGATGGCGTGTATGTAATTGAATAATTGCTGATTAAAACCGCAAATTACACGTAATGAGTGATTGTTCAATGGTTTGTTTTCTGATCCTTGTACCACCGCCCGTGTACTTTTACCCTCCTCGATAGCGTGGAAATAAATGTAATTATTTTGTTTAGCGCACCTGTTAATCTTACTCATTTAAAATAAAATATTAGCAAACCAATGAAACAAACAACGACCGAAAGAACATTCCTATGCCTTTTATTTTTAGATTTACACACATAATAAAGTATTCAATTTCTATTTTAAATTATGTATTACCGTAATTATTATTAATTATTATTGCTTATATTATTCATGTTCTTCTAATTATTTCTTTTGAGAATATTAATATAGGTAAATGCATTTATTTCCGATGCCTTGGATAAAGGGTTCTAATTGACTGTAAAATCTAAACTAAACTTCGGTATCGTTCAATAATAGTTAAAATAAAACTAGCTGGTTAAGCCCGTTCGATACCTGCGTTAGAAAGCAGATAAACAGGGTTGAATTTTTGCTATCTTTCTTCTAAATGTTACATACATACACGAACGCTTAATTTCATAAGAGTTTTTATATTATGTAAATTTTACATAAAAAAACCCGCCTAAAATTCCAGAATTACATGTTTTGCATAAAACACATAAGCTTAATTATCTAATTAGACCAATAGTTAATTTTAAGCCTTCTCCAACTTGATTGATTTCTAAATTCTTCCTACTTTATCATTATTTTAGTAGCTAAATTACCAAAATAATGATAATATGTATTTGGCAAATAAAACTGCTGAAATTTTACATTAACAGTCTGTATTTACCCTTAATGGCAAATTTTATAGTATTAATATAGTATATTAAAGTAGAGATGAAATTGCAAAACCCCATATTATGTAAATTTTGCATAAAATTATAAATAATGTCGTCTTTATATAAATTGCTCCAAATTTTAACTTATCGGAGATGCTTTGTAGCGAACGTCATTTAAATCATATTTTATAAAACAAATCTTATAAAACAAATTTGATTAAATCTGCATAAATTTTTTTGAAAATTACCGTAGTTTAAGGCAAGCTGCATAGGGCAGGTGTTGCAATAAAATAAATTAGGCTGGTCATGTAGCCACATTGTCGAGACACGAAACATTTTTTGGCTGCGTGAAGCCCTTAGAAATTCTGGCCCAAGCAATTAAACACGGCGTCCCATTTATTTACAAACACTTTACAATGGAAGAGAGCTATAATTTTTTAGATAAAACGTCAAACAGTCAATATTCAGCTGCATCGGTAATAAAAAATTAGATAAGGACATAGTTGGAATTTCGGTAAATGGTTTTGAGCACGACAGTCTGACGTCAGGCTCGAAATACTCTTCTAATGGGCTTGGCTCGATACGTGAAATTATAATCGCGTCCACATAAATCGAATGTTTAATTATTATTACCGAGATAATTTTGTATGTTTAAGTTACGTCGCTAATCAATTTTTGTATTTCATTGCAACTAATTACAAAAATATTAGTTTGTGCCATCAGCGGCACCAGCAGAGAAAAAATATTTGTAATTAGTTGCAATAAAATTTAAACAAAAATATATTTGATTTCGCCATTATCAAGCTATTTAATCTCTTAAAGCAAAAGCAACCATGCATATTTCTCATGGTAATAAAAAACAATATTTATTGGTTGATGCGCTTATCTATCTAATTTATTATGAAAGGGTTTAAATATTCAAACGAGGTAAAATTATACATGCAGCTGTCGGAAAGTCAAAAAATGTTTTTTATTGTTTTGGGTCGGGTTATGAGGCTACATTCTAGTTTTATATCGAAAGGATTAATTAAAAGCCAGACGGTATAAATTATACAGGCCGTGAGAACATAGAATCCAAAAAAATGCCTGGTTTTTTTTTGTGGAGGATCACAATATATCAGCGCGTTCTAAAGGGTTAAGGTTTATATATGTGTGGTTCGTTAAAACAATGGCTTCACCACAATCATCAATCGACTTCGCAGAACTTAACAAAGTGGATCAGTGCGATAACGTGAGTAGACGGCTAATTAAAGACCTCGAGTTGCATAAGGAACATGTAATTACTGACATTCGCGCTGTTGTTAGAAAATTTGGAAGAGCAATTATAATAGATATAGGTAATAATTTTTATTATCTACCGAAGCGCCTCGACAGCTATTTTACGGATCAGAGGATTACCAAAATAAAAAAAAATAATACGCAGCTAACCATGAAGAGGGTGGGAACGAAAACCGGCTCTACGGGGGTAAACATTGATCTGATTCTATTTAGTTACAAGTAGTAGTTCGTGGCGATGCAAAAGTCACTCGAGAGCGCAAAAAAACATAATGTAATTTTAGTTGAAGAATAAATGTGAATATATTAATAACATACGTGAAAATTAACTTTAAAATGTCGTTAAATAGTTTAACAACAAGTGCCATAGAAAAAATAAAATATTCTTACAATTTATTAGCTAAAAAAAGTGTGATAGAAAAACCGAAACACTTTTAAAACTGGTTCGCAAATACGTTCGTTTGGCATCAAAAGTGCAAAAGGATGGTGTTCTGGAAAACAGCGCATCAAGGCAGGTTATTCAGTCGTTTACTTTGAATTTACTGGTATATAAAACTTTATTATGCGAGCTAAAAAAGAAGAGAAAGTAAACAAAGAAGTACCGGACTAGCAGAATCTGCTGGATTGATATGGAATCAGCGTTTTCAAGCAGAGTTAGGACTAGCATTATCTTGAATTTAAGACATAAATACGTCAATCCATTTTTTTCTGACTCTCTGGCTGCGTTATGGCAAAGATTTATAATTTTGCTGCGAAAGCAGAACCAAAATATAAAAATAAACTTCGTGTTATCTGGTGAGTTTTTAAAGAATTCAATAGACGGTAGTGAAACGCTTGACATTAAAAACTTTTCAACTACAAATTATTTGTTATTGATGAACGAAACCAACGAAACGATAAATAAAAGTAATATTTGGCCCTACCTCGTGAAATCGCGCTCAAACACGCCGCAATTTACATTCAAAACAAGGACAATTACTGCTTCTTTTGGTCCATTATCGCGGCTTTTTGGCTTCCGCACAACGGAAAAAAGCCCATCGTGTTACATCGTATCCTCATTATAATGAAAAATTAAACTTGAAGGATATCAAACTACCCATGTCATTGGTTCAAATCCTGAAATTTGAGCGCCAAAATAACAATATTTCAATCAATGTGTACATGCTCCAAAAGAAGAAGAACGGAAAGTTTATCACCGAACTCACGTATCTTACATCAAACGCGAAGTCTAACCATCTCAACCTCCTGATGGTACAGGACCGCTACAAGGTAGAAGACAACGGCAGCGACGAGGATGACGAGATCTGTGGTGAAGACGGGAACGATCAAGATTCTGGTACCAGTGGCTTAAATGGTGATGCATGCAGTTTCGGCACCAATGCAGATATCAGCACAACCCAAGATGAAGCTGATTCTAATAATAGTTGTAAGTCCAGTATTAAATTCCATTTCTGTCTAATCAAACATTTATCGCGACTTCTTAGATCACAAGTCACAAAGCATCACCATGCAATTTATTTATGCGAGCGTTGTTTAAATTATTTCTCTAGCTCTGAGCGTTTGGAAAAACATAAATTAGAATGTATAAATTTAAACAAATGTAAAGTTATCATGCCAATAAAAGGATCAACTGTCATATTTAAAAATTACGCGAATCAAATGTCATTACCTTTTATTATATATGCGGATTTTGAATGCCTCTTAATAAAACGAAATGATGACGATAGCGCTTCTTTAATTGATAAGTTTCAATATCACCAACCCTTTAGCGTAGGTTATTATTTGCACTGTGCTTTCGATAGTAGTGTGTCCTACTACAGGCAGTACAGGGGGTTAAATTGCGATGAGTGGTTTATAGACGAATTAATTTAAATATCAAACTCATTTTCTAAAAAATATTTTGACAAAGTTATTCCCATGTCGCCACTAACAGAGGGGGAAAAATTAGAATTTAAAGGTGCAATCCACTGTGGAATATGCGGAAAAACGTTCCAATTAAACGATATTAAAGTTCGAGACCATAATCATATTCTAGAATCCTACAGATTTGCCGCGCATTAAAGTTATAATCTAAATTATAAGTTGAAAAAAGTAATATCTGTAGTTTTTTACTCTTTAACGAATTACGACGGTCATATATTTATCAGGAGTCTAATTAAAAATGCAAGAGTATTTACGTCGTGCCCTTAACTAAAGAAAAATATATCGGATTTGTAGCAATCTTTGCAAACAACATGAAATTTAGATTTATCGACTCATTTAGGTTTCTGAATAGTTCTTTAAAAAAATTGGCTTCATATTTAGATATAAACCAGCTTTGTATTTCAAAAACGCAATTTTCAGATTTGTGTGAAAATAAATTTAATTTGGTCGCAAAAAAAGGTGTTATGTGTTACAGTTTGGTTATGAAAAATTGACGGACATTGTCGCGTTACCTAGTAAAGACGATTTTTTTAATAAGTTATCAAACACAAACATTTCAGATTCTGATTATAAACACGCGGAAACAGTATGGAAGACATTCAATATAAAAATTTAGTTGAATATGTAGATTTATATTTAAAATGCGATGTTCTTTTGCTAGCGGATGTATTTCAACATACGCAATCGACTCTGCATATTATATTAGTCTTTTTGCATATGCTTGGGACGCTATGCTAAAGCACACTAATATCGAATTAGAATTGTTGTCTGATATATATTTTAATGCTTATAGAGGAGGTATAAGGGGAAAACTTTCTCAATGTTCCGTGCGGTATAGTAAAGCTAATAATAAATATTTAAACAATTATAACCTAACAATGCCTGATGCGTACTTGATGTAATACGATTTCAATAATTTATATTCTACGGGAATGTCGAGCTACTTGCCTACAAGCTATTTTAATTGGCTAAATAACAACGAAATCGATAATTTTGATTTGTTTAATATTTGTTCGCCCTTGCACAACTATTTGCCGTTTTGTCCTAAACATAAATTTCCACCAAATTGTAAACAAAAAAAATTGTTAGCTTCATTATATAACAAATCACATTATATAATTCATTACAGAAATTCACAGAATTCTCTAATTTAATCAGTCCGCTTGGCTCAAACCGTATATAGAATTAAATACGCAATTAAGGATGAATTCTCAAAACGACTTTGAAAAAAATCTTTACAAACTTTTAAATAATGTGGTCTTTGAAAAAAGCATGGAAAACGTTAGAAACCACAAAAACGTAAAAATCGTACAACGATGGGGCCGTCGTTTCGGGGCGCGTCACTACACAAATCAGCCAAATTTTCGTAGTAGAACAATCTTTGACAATAACACTGTAGCAATGGAGTTCAACAAAACAGAAGTGTTTATCAATAAACCGATTTATGTCGGTATGGTTATATTAAATATTTCTAAAATCCCCCTATATAGCTTCCACTACGAGCATATGATGAGAAAATTTGGTTACGATAATTGCAAGTTGCTGTATACAGACACTGATAGCTTAATTTATAATCTTACTGATAATATATATGACGCTATGAAAGTAGATTCGCATCTTTTTGATATGAGCGAATATGCAGAAAATAATTTTTTTGGAATCACGAGACGTAATAAAAAAGTTGTGGACTTAATGAAAGATGAAAACGCCGGTAGGCTAATGATAGAATTTATAGGTTTGAAATCTAAATTATATAGTTTCAAAATACAACATTTAAATGTTACCAAAGCCAGTGCAAATTATGTAAAAACAGTAAAAAAAGAAAAGGTGTTTTAGAGAGGGTTGTTCAAAATAACATTTCATTTGACGATTACTTAAAGTGTTTGACTGAAAATGCTACATTTGTACGAGAACAAAGTCACATACGTTCTTTTAAACATGATATTTTTAGTATTCGCCAAAATAAAATTGTTCTGTCAGGTTCTGATAATAAACGTTTTGTCAATCAGATGGGATAAATACGCTAGCGTGGGGGCATTGTTCGCTACCAAAATAGTTACACGATAATATCTGATCTGTAATTAAATTATTGCTATTATCATATTCGCGTTTATTGTACCACTATAATTGCGTCATATTTTAAATTGCTCTTGCATTTTTAATTATAGGCAAATTTTTTTTACGATTAGAAATAAGTTGCATTGTAACCAATATTTTTAAGTTTTATATGCGTGCTTAAAGATAAGTAGAATGCGTTTTATGGACATCGATTAGTTTGAATTCAATCAATTTTAGCTCGATGTATACTTGCGCGTTTTAAAAATTTGTAGATATTCATAAAACGAGTTCATATTTTAATTATAATTAACCTGATTTTTTAGGTTTTCATATGCTTGCGTGTTTAAAAATATGTAAATAATAAGTTTTATGCGTATCAATTAGCGAGGATTCGAACAATGTTCAGTCCTATGTGCACATGTGTTTTAAAACATGTATTCGTATTTTAATTATTATTTGATGTAAGTAATTGTGTTTACGCCTTCGCACGTAATTTTCTTTTTAAATAAATAGATGCAAATATTTTTGTTTTTTTATTTTACAGACTTTTTCTATTACATTCATATAAGCAAGTAAGTAAGTATAAATTCCGCGAATCGGGTCACCGTACATGTCCTACAGTAAATACGTGACGAGGTTTGTGATTTGAACTTTAGTCATTTTAAACAACTCGGCAGTCCAATTGTGTTTGTATCCCTTTGAAAATGCACCCTTATGTTTAGAGATTCGAACAATATCATCTACTTTATAACGCGGTTAATCCAAAAACCTTTTTATGCGTCCAAATACGTGGCTCAAGTCTGTTTTCGGTGTTACATGCGCTGCTTCATACCAATTGTTCTATGCTTCGTATCGTTGTAGTCTTCGGCGACGTTGTCGATTAAATTATACCATTGATAATTACCTTGCAGGCTAAATAATTTATAGAGTCGGTTTTTTATAGTTCGGATCACGCGTTTGACTATAGACGCCTTTTTTGTAGAATACGTTGAATAATAATTAATTTTTTCCATGAGTTTCGAAAACGCGCTATTGTAAAACTCTTTTCCAGCATTGGTTTGTATATTTTTTGGCGTGCGCCCTGAGTTACGAAAAATATCGGCCATCGCTTTAGTAATTTCTTCTAGCCGGCTTATGCAATTTATTTACAACCTGTTGCTTTGACATGTTATTTTTTTATCGACGTGTTTGCTTGCCGCTTGCGTTCTCACTTAAATTTTGCAATAGACTATTCATTTTGCCCAAATTCGTTCTTAAATTACGTATAGAATCATCTCTAGATTTAACATCAGAATCTAGGGGAACTATTAATGTTTTAATATCGGATTTTAATTCGTTCATATATCATCCATTTACATACGGATTGTCTTGAATTGATTGTTTAAACAAATCTCCTGTGGCAACGCTCACCGTTGTGTTTACATTATCAAGAATTACTTTTTGATACATTTTGTTGATATCTTTAGTGATCGTTTGCTGGATGTCATTTATTTTATTAACCACTATTTTTAATTTTCAATAGCACTTTGAAGTTCACGATTCGTTGCATCTACGTATGCCTTATTTGCAGCGTCTGTTCCAGTTTGTGGATCGCCGACGTTTCTCAGCCGCATTTCGTTAAAGAAATATTTATCTTCCAAATAAGATTTTAAATTGATCGCGTTATGTAAATCGAGAGGGTCTGCGATGTTAATTAGTCTTCTATTTTCCATGTCGTAGTTGTTGTCGGCCGTTATTTTAAAACCTACACCGGGAGGGCCTCGTCTTGATGATGCAGTCGACGACGACGACATCCACACCGATAACGGGCGCCCAAATTTATCAACAGACATGTTAAAGCGATGCTTTATGTTTAATTTGTATCTCCCCAGATGTCTTTATAAACGTTTCTAGGACAGGTGTTGATTGCAACAACTTTTTTGTTTAAGGTGTTCCATTAAATACACCAAAATTTGACCTGTCACTGATGCTGCTACATCAAGTTCTACAATACGATTATTGAGTTTCTCCATTGCCCGCAAAATGGGCGAGGCGGTTGGCGATGTCGCGAGCTCCTCTATGCGATTATGTATGTGCACCAAGCGATTTGATAGATTAGTTTTTCTCAGAAGTGGATTTTCATTAAACAACTCTTTGAATGCGGCATCCATTTTCGTCTTGACATACCCCGGTAGCGCACTTAAAAGAGTAGCGATTTCTTCTTTCACTGTTTTTTGTATAGCGTTAATTTTTGAGCCCCTGCTCGATTAATGTATTTGCACAATTGCTCGTGTTGTTATGCAAGCGGCAAAATTTGTCTATAGAGGACAATATTGTTTCGGGTATCGGTCGAACACTAACTATAAAATGCAACACGATTGCGGTTATATAGTGTAAAGCATGTTTTCGATGTAGCTGTCTTCGTATAATTCTTCTAAATTTGATATTATTTCGTTTCTGACGCCACTGTTTCCAGTAGTCTGCTCACTCCACAAAACTTGTAATTCATGCATCAGCTCGTGAACATTGTTCCAGTATATGTACTCTCCGGGTTTATTTCTGAATTTCTTAAACACACCTTGCCCCTCTACGCCGCTTGACGGTGAATGATACGACAAAGATCCCATAGAAGAAGAAGATCCATCACTATCATCATCACTGCTATCATTATCATTTCGTTTACGACGCGCCTGTTTTTTTCGCCTGCGCTGATTGTGTAATAATGGCTTAATCGTATCAGTATATTTTATGCCTCTGTTTGCTCTAATCGGGCCATCGGGGTCATACGCTGTTCTATAAACATTTATATCATAAAAAATGCTCACATACTTAAGTTCATCTATTTTGTGAATCAGCTTTCTATCCGGTTTTTTCATAAATATCAGTTCATACAAGCCAGGTGTGCCCTTATACAAACGTCCATTAATAATAAGATACTTATCGCGGATATCAACAACAGAATTTCCGATAACCCATTTATTGTTATCAGCGTCGTAATGAACTCCATACATAAAGTCGACTTTATCACCTCGCGTATCATTCATCAGCATTTCCATATATTTTTGTGGTAATGGATAATACTGCCGTTCTAGTAAATTTGAATACGATCTCTCTAATTTATAACGAGACGAGGGTAATTCTGCATTTGAAGAAGAATCCGACGCACCTAAACAAATTCAACAGATAATACCAATATATATATTAAATAATATCTAAATTCACACAACTACGGCGGTTCTGATTCATATGTTTTTCGCAATGTTTCATATCGAGAATCGGTGCTAGTATGACATCACACTGATTTATTTTTTTTCAAGCCTTGTTCGGTCGATTGCATAAAAATGCTAGCGTGCTTAACGAGCTTGCTTATGCTCCAATAACATGTGAGCATGTTCGATAGTTACAATTGTAGAAAATCGTACTATTTTTTTATCCATAGTGCCGCATAATTGCTTACTATATATCTGGCCCATTTTTACTCACAAACATATAATAACAAACTAAACAGATTCTTGTGGCTCTTAACGTAATATAAACTCGTCGAACCCCTTTCGATAACGTCCGTCGTTTATATCAGCAGCGTCTTTGTTAATCATTAGAAAACCATGCGGCGTAGACCAGCACTCACCGCACATTTCTTTAAAAACCTGCATGCTAATTGACGGGCTAACGTGATCATCGTACACGTGTTTCAGATCCAACTCATCCTGCTGGAAAAGGATAACAACATTTGCGTTATCTCGAATCAGTTGTTTGGGTATTCTGCTATACGTTTGTCCCAAATAAAAAACAGTCTATCGAGTTATGACGCCCCATGCAGAAGTATGCCCTAATATTATCCTGTTTCTCTAGCGCCATATCATCAAAAATAAATACAGAGTCAGGTTTTGCGTCGTTAGGGGTCATAATATTTTCGTTATTACTGAGCGTATAATAGCCTATTTCAGGCATCGCAGTTAAAATCTCATACAACAGCTTGTATTTATCTTGGTTTAGTGATTTGGAGTAGACGTAAACGTTTTTAAATTTTAGACCGTTTGCTTCAGTTAAAAGACTAAACATTGCATTCGTTTTTCCCAAGTTTGATGGTCCTGCGATGATGGCTCTTACTGTATTCGGTAGTGTTATTACATAACATCATTAATTCATTATTATGCACGGGTAATCTATACTTTTAAGTCACAATTTTCATTTTCTCAATTCGACCTTATCGATTGGGTTATTTAAATCATACTAAAGATATTTTAGAAGTACATGCACTTTATTTATTTATCAAAAAATTACATCGTGTGTATATGAATATTTTTGTCTTCTTTTTCGTTTTATCTTGCATATTGATCATGTTACATCCTTTTGACCTCGCCAGTTATCGGATTGTATTGGATAAGGGCAGTATGCTCCCTTATTGTTTTCAAAGTTTGTTGCGAATTTTAATTCCAGTTTAACGTCTTCAAGTTCTCATTCTGATTGGCACAGTCGATTATAAAGATCGGGCAATTTTTAAATTGTTGATAGTCGAATGTGGAAATGTAGATTGTTGATGTAACATTCAAACCGGCGCATCCTCCGCCAATATTGCATTCATTCTAATATCTGTAATATTGCCACTGTCAAAAACGCTCGCTTTACCATTTTTTGAAAGCCTCCTTTAATTTTTCTGAAAAGCCACAATAACCCATCGGGGTTTCTTTAATTGCGAAGACGTCTTTATCGGCCATGTATCAGTTTTAACCTGCTTCAAAACAGGATTTGTATAATTCCCATTGACGAAACGGCATGGTGATTACAGGGTTTTTAAAGTGCGGCAGATTCCATTGAATTTTCGATAACATTATGGTCGCATCAGCCTTCCCATAATAACAATCCAAGTCAGTTCTCGATCTGATCAAAACAAGCTCCTGCTTTATATTCACGATAACCTGTCTATAATGTTCGACAAATCCGAATACGTGCTTCAGAGGTAGGCAAACCCCGAATTTTTTGGCCAAATTCGCATTGTTTGCCCTGAATTGCACTTGTAGAGTGTTGTCGTTCAAAGGAGACCATCCAATGTGCCAGCGCTTTCATGTCTGCGGCGCCATACGATGCATTGCTGACCCGATACCTAGATTTCTGCTAACATTCACGCGATGTCCACCCAATTCATATCAAATCTCTTCAAACAAGAAACAGGCAAATTTTTTGTTAAATCACACGATTTTGCAGCGTCAGCTTGTCTGCGCGTAATATAACCCTGGATGTATAGAAAACTATCGCGGAAAACTGTAATCAAATCCTGGCTTTGAATTACAATTCTGATTTCATTTGATGGTTCATAACTAATGGACCCATAAGGCAAGTATGTGTGAATATCAGATCTAACGATTAAATCGTCGAAATGAGCATCACCAAAAATATTTACTTGTTTGCTCATCTTTTTTCCTTTTTCGCCTATTGTTTCACTTTAACACCGATTGGTTTTAAGAAAAGTTTCTCTCTCGCAGTCAAGTGATTGTTATCGCTTTTATTTTTCTTCCTTTTCTTACTTAATAATGCGCGAGATATCTGTGATGATGTATTGTTGTTGGCTTGTTTATTAATGGATTCTCCAACGATTGACTTGTTTTTTTATAGAAATCGGTGTTTTTTTATTACCGCCACAGATCTGGCGGCCACAGTTTACAACGGAACAAGTGTTTTTACTAAATTTTAATCCCATAATCCTTTCTTCAATTCCAATCACACAGTGAAGGGCTCGTCGCCGCCAAAATCTATTGGTTCACTTTTTTGGTTGACCAATCTGATGGTAATATTGCCTATAATGCGGGTGTTTAACTCTATGTATTGGGTATTGTTCGGTATTTTATCCAAATGATATCCTGGTGGTACTGATATGTCCACTTCGTATAAGGTCTTTGCAATTCTCCCGTTTCTGTACGCTCTTTTTATAATTTTACACTCGACGTGTATGTTGGTGTGCTTTATTATTTAGATATCCAAGGTAGATTTGTGGCTAATATTATGGGTGAGTATTTTGGACTCGAAACCAAGCATACGTCCGATATTTCCCGGTTGTGTATAGTCAATCGCATAAACACTCGCATTTCAGCGTATTATTGTTTGCCCGCAGTTTAAATATAGAGGAGTTATCCAATCCCCCTCTTCTTTGGTTATTTTGTTTCTTGCACGATAATGAGCAACTAGTTGTTTTGTTAAATAATTGTTAAGTTCGTCTATTTCGAACGATCCATGTGGGATATGAAGGACTTTTGCAGATTTTTTAGCTGTATCATTATCTATATAGTATAATTTATCGTTACCGTCGTGAATATTTCGAATAGAATTACACCCAAAAATCCGACTAGATCAATCACATGATTGTATTTTTCATCTAATTCAATCGGTGGATAAAAATCGTGCGACGCTGTATTACCAACACCCTCCAAACTAAATGTTATCGACATTGTAACTGATTAATAATACGTGTGTATAGATATTTTATTTATTTATGCAAACATTTGTATACATTTTACAAATGTAGGAATTTAAGACATAAATGCCCACAAATTACACTATCAAACTCCTGGTCCCTTTTGTAGTTGTAGTAGATCTCACACTCCCAAAAGTACTTGATTAATTCAAATGTGGCTTTACAGTGCCACAGCTATCATAATACCATACTCTCGATCCTCGTTTTTTATAACACACCCAATGCGTTCCTGGTCCTTGAGCACTATCCAGGTTTACAATTGCTGATTCGTTCACAGCAGGCCCATCTTTTGGTAAATTATCGCGCATAAATACATCTCTAAAGTATGGTACATTTCTAGCAAACATTCGCAAATCGATATCGGTTAACGCTCTTTCGGGTAGCTTTATTAGTTTTTTGAACCACGATAGGGTTTCAGATATAGCGCAGAACCGGTCTTTGCGTATGGTTTTAGATATAATGCAGAGCCGCGTTTTCCGTATGGTTTCAAGTATATGCCGCTGCCTTTCTTCCCCAGGGCACTAGCTTCCATCGTGCGGTTATGTCGAGTAGTTTCTTCGTATGTTTCGTTTTCCGCCAAAATGTCGAACAGCCAGATTCGCTTGATCGTAGGCCTTTTTAATCATTGAGATAGGGTTACCACCTCCGCCGCCATTCACATAATTAGCCTTCGTATTATTCTTAATCATCCGACGAACTTTGTTGAACGATGCTCTCACTCTTCGTTTCTTTATTTTTTGCTTCTTTATTTTTCGCTTCATGGATCTAGTTTTTGATTTATTCAAACCCATGCCTAATGATCGCTTAGCACGCACACCTGCACTAACTGCTAGAACAGCTGTTCTTTTGCCCAAGCTTGCGTCTTTTGACTTGAACCGCTCCCAAGCTTTTTGTTGGAGCAAATGCTCAGCACGATGTCTTGCAGCTAAATCGTTAGGGCTGGTATTGTAGCTGATATCGTGTGCTTTGCAGTGCGAATCTAGAGCGTTAATACCAGCATCACCCCTGGCCAACCGTTTATGTAGCTTTGTGCCTGGTCCACAATACTGATACCCAGGCAGGTGTAATTCTACAGGAAGTCTGTTAATTAGACTGTTTATAACACCAGTTCCTTGTTTGCACTTAATTTTTTTACCCTTCTTTGATGCTAGCATGACGCCTTTTGCTCAACAAGTTCACATTGCAAATATATTTATACACATCTAATAGAATATTTTTCATCTTACAGGTTTCCTTAAAAAATTATTTACTCGGCAAATATGTATATATTTGAAAAAGAAATACATGAAAAGAAATACATAAAAAGCATCATCGATGCTTGGTTTCTAGCGCATATTTTCCGCTACACACGACATAATAATACTAGGTCGGCGATATAAAACCTCCATTAAACATAATACATTGTGCGAATTAATATTACATTCAATGTTTAACAGTTTTTTATACGTGTCATAAACACTCCAGCCGTCATCGTCGTAGTCGGATTGATCCAATGTTTTCTTCTTTCCTGCTCGATTGCAACACGCTTGATTACATGGTTGTAGAAAGCTTCCAGGTTATGCAATTGCATTAACTCCAATCGATAATTAATTAATTATTTTACTTTTGCTCTAACCGGAAGATTTTTAATATTGCAAATTCTGCGCAAAGGAATGAAACTGTAAACTGTAGCGTCTATCTATAACTACTTATATTGTAAACTATATTTAAATTTGTTTTGATAGCTAAGCAATTATCAATAGTAAGGTGTTTTTCAAAAAATGGTAAGGTTGTCCTTCTCTTATAAATTATTGAAAAAACTCCAGATGGTGATATAGACGTCTGGAGGTCTTAATTGGAAGGTATGCTTGTAATGACTCACAGGATTAGTATGTGGCTACGTTTCGCTTCTGACTGTAGAAGCTTCATCAGGCTCTTTATTGTATAAATAGAACAAACACATTACAACAAAATACAGACGCATGTATAAATGTGGCATAAGAGTGGCATTAGTAATAGCGTGTATGCCTTACTCTTGTAGCAATACAAGCTTCTAATCTTTTTGGTATGTATGCAATCAAGTTTCTTATTCGTTCCCATTCTTGAATAAGCATGTTGCACAGCTCATCAAGTGTTTACTGGCGGTCTTGAGGTGTTTTTAATTTTCTTGGATAGGATTAAGGTCAGGCCTCTTGGCAGGCCAGTCCAAACATTGGATATTTGCATCTCTCAACGCAGCTGTGGTAATGTTAGCGGTATGAATTTTGGAATTATTTTGCATAAAAATGAATCAATCTCAGAAATTTTCGGCCACTGGACTAGTCAACAAAACGGAGTTTCACTGTCTCTCGTCCCAACCCTGATGCTTTTGACAAAAGTTTAAGCGACTTCTCTTCTGCGTAGCTGTAAAAATTTGACCGGTTGCAGGCTTTCTAGCAGACAAATTGGCTTCTTTCAGTCTTCTTCTTACTTTTTTGCTAGAAATTTCTGTTCCAGTGGCAAATCGAAGATAATTTTTAATTCACGAGATGTTATAAACCGTATTTTTAAACTCTGAAGTTTGATAAAGCGATCTTTTCTGCGTGTTGTTTTTCTTTTAGCACCTTGTCTCCGTCTTCTTCTGAAGCTGCCAGTTCTTCTAACTCGTACTGCTGCTCTCTGTGTCACAGATTTGTTGGTATTGAGAATTTTAGCCACTTCTCTTTGTAAATAGCCTTCACTAAGAATTATAATCATTTGAGACACTTCTTCTGGTGTACAATGATGTCTAGGCATACTTAATTAACTGAGGGTAAACACGGACTCTAGTTTTGGTAAGAAAAACGCGCTTTGTTTTTTTGTTGACTTTTTGTTTCCAAGCAGAGAACGTCTTGTTAATGTCAATTGTTTCATGGCACACTATTTGAATCATGTTTAATAAACGTCAATGTATGGCATGTTAGTCTATTAAAATAACTTGTAAGTTAGAGAAGTTATGTCAAGTTCATTTGGTGGTCCCTTAATTTTCTTCAGAAGTGTATGCCTTTTCTGACAGCTTTCAATATTATCCGTCCAAGGATGACGCCATCTATCAATATTTTTTGAGATTACATAACAATATACGCTTTACTGCCAATGTCATATTTTTTCTTTTGTAGTTACCACAGTTACTGCCATCTTTATATTTATATTAAAATGGACCGTGACTTTATTCGGATGCTTAAAACTTAAAAGCGACTGGACTAAATTGGTTATTTCCTTCTGCAGTTTGTTCGTAATTGGTACTTTAAAGTTTAGAAACAAAAAATTTGAATAATTCTTAACAAGTGGCGCTTCTATTCTCATAAACGTAGTTTTATTTAGAGGTCGCAAGTGTGGATATCTCTCGTTAAACAAACGGCAAGTTCTTTTAATAATTTTGTAACATTCTCCATTAATAAAAAATAAATTAAGTATGTCTTCATTCGAATATTCTTGGTGGATTTCCATATCGTGTATAATGTGTCAATTCGACGTTTACAAGTTTGATAAACAAGGCCCATTGTTTTAATTTCCACAGGCCACTAGTCAGAAATTATTTAATAAAATAAAGAAATATTGTGTGTCGAATGTAAATACATCGATAGCAGGAAAATGGTAACATATAGGTATAGAGAACCTTTATGAAGATTGAAAGACTACTTAATTCTCCATCACATAGAGTAACAAGATACAGGGTGTACCATTTAAAAAAAATGTCTTTTGGCCAGTTGAAGTTAATCAGATTTAGCCAAACATTTTGAACACCCTGTAAATAATGAGATGTCAAATTACACATCATTTAAAAACTTAACAGTCCTCCTAAGTATAGCCCAAATTTTGTTACTATAACTTTCTTTTCCAAGCATTGACAACCGTTTGAAAACAATACTACAAAACCAATTTTTCTCAAAAAAATGAGAATATCTCAAAAACTATTGATTTTTCGTATAGGTTGTGCTACATAAAAGTAACTCAAATTTTAGCATAGAATCCAAATATACAAAAAAATATATCATTTCATTTAAAATAAGAAAGTTAGTAGCCACTTCCGGTGTAACCGGAAGTGCTAGAAGAGCTGAAATAAGTAAATTAAATAGAACTTTTCGAGCAATCCCCTATTCCAAATTTTTAAACAAATATTTCTAATGAACGGATTAGCTGAATCACCCGTATAGATAACATTATTTATCTTCCTTGTAAAATTTGCTTTTAGGAGTTTTTTTCAAAATGGTATTTGCGACAGTTTATTCTTTTCTTGTGTCTTCCTTCATCGGCAAAGTGCGTCCAAGTTGAAATTTGAGAAAATCTCTTCGTCGACATTATAGCAGAGTATATTGGAAGTTGGAACCAAGAGCTTGTTTGCTAAAGTATTACTAGGGGTTTTCGGTGGCTCTTTAAGTAATTGCCTATTTTAAGTTCTTTTTTATCTTTCTAAACCAAAGAGATAAACACAACTTCAATGCGATGCTGCTATTTCTAACACAACACCTTCATGAGTTTTTATTACGATATTTGATTACTGTCGTTTCCTCATAAAATATTCCATTAGACAAACTGTTTTATCTTAGGTAAAAGACATACCTTACTTTGTAGATCTTCGTCATTAAACTGAATCGTCACCTGATTATAGAAACTTGTGTGTAGAACAGGACGATTGCTGATTTCGAACAACTGTGCTGTGTAAAATTGGCATGAATAATTTTACTCGCCGGATTGAAAGAAGTTTTACTTTTTATTTTTCCTCCAGAGATAACACTATTTTATACAGGGTGTCTCAGAAATAAGTATATTAATTTTAACCACTAATCCAACATCAAGATGAACAACTTTTCTATGTGCCATTTTTTTGAAATTTCAAGTTTGTTTTGATTCCCCCCTCCCCCCATAAATTAACGAGTAGTTGTAATTCAAAATAGCAAAAATAGGACAACAGATTTATTATTTATTGAAAACAGTACATAGAAGACTCGTTAATATATGGGAGGGAAAATTGAGATTTCGAAAAATGGCACATAGAAAAGTTGTTCATCTTGATGAGTTGGATTAGTGTTTAAAATTAATGTACTTATTTCTGAGACACCGTGTATAATAAAAATTTATATAAAACGAATTATTTCATTTATTGAAATATTACTCCATAACATAATCGCCTAACTAGTAGCAATACAAATTATCATATTCACTACCTTTTCCGTGAATTCTCACTCGAATCGTATTTTACTTTACTAATTTTTAAATTTTCTTGGAATATTTTATGCTATCGGATAAATTTTGATCGACAATACTACTAATGTTCAATAAAAAATGTAAAATTAAGACCTAAATATAATGCTTTAAATACAATCAATACGTAGAATAAGATAACCTGGTACTAGTAGGTACTTACCAAACCAAATTCCGCTTTAAGAAAATAAAGATATTTAAGTTGAAGTTTACGATTAAATAAATAAGATATAATTATTGATTAACGCTTGTTTTTAAAATTTATAGATATATTTACAACCCTTTACAAACACACCCACGGACACGACCGAGTAATCAAAGTCTGGATTGGACCAAAACTGCTTGTATTTCTAATAGATCCAAAAGATGTCGAAATTATTTTAAGCAGTCATGTGTACATCGACAAATCTCCTGAATACAGTTTTTTTGAACCGTGGTTAGGAAACGGATTGCTGATAAGTACCGGTAACTATCACCACTCAAGTATCAATTGTGTATAACATACATCTAAATAGGACAAAAATGGAGAACTCATAGAAAACTCATTGCCCCTACTTTCCATTTAAACGTTTTAAAAGGATTTATAGATTTATTTAATGTAAACAGCCGTGCAACAGTTGAGAAGATGAAGAAGGAAGAAGGAAACACGTTTGATTGTCATGACTACATGTCTGAAGCCACGGTGGAGATGTTGTTAGGTAAATTAATTTTCTTTAATGTAAACAATAAGAGTCTACAATATATTTATAGAAACTGCAATGGGTGTAAGTAAAAGCACTCAAGACCAAAGTGGATTTGAATACGCAATGGCTGTAATGAAAATGTGCGACATATTACATTTAAGGCACACCAAGTTGTGGTTACGCCCCGACTGGTTATTTAGTTTGACAAAGTATGGAAAAATTCAAGAGCAGTTGCTTAATATAATACACGGCTTAACACGAAAAGTTGTTAAAAACAAAATGGAATATTTTAATAAAGGGATGAGAGGTTCTGCCGCTGATGTACCAACAGAAGTGAGATCAACTAAAGTTATTGAGGAAGTGAAGTCTAACACCGTGATTGAAGGAGTATCTTTCGGGCAATCATCTGGTCTCAAAGATGACTTAGATGTTGATGACAACGATGTTGGAGAAAAAAAAAGGCTGGCGTTTTTAGATTTGATGATTGAGGCTTCACAAAATGGAGTATTAATCAGTGATGAAGAAATTAAAGAGCAAGTTGATACAATTATGTTTGAAGGCCACGACACCACTGCCGCTGGAAGTAGTTTTTTCTTATCTATGATGGGTATTCATCCAGAAATTCAAGAAAGGGTAATAAAAGAAATGGACGAAATCTTTGGAGATTCAGATAGGCCAGCAACGTTTGCTGATACTCTTGAAATGAAGTACTTGGAGCGTTGCCTTTTGGAAACTTTAAGAATGTATCCTCCAGTACCAGTTATTGCACGGCAGCTAAAACAGAACGTCAAATTAGGTTTGCTCAAATAACATATATAGGTATTAAAATGCATTACATTTTATTTTTAGCAAATGGAGATTACATTATACCGGCTGGCTGTACAGTAATTGTTGGAACGTACAAAATTCATCGAAGAGCAGATATTTATCCTAACCCTGATAAATTCGATCCCGACAACTTCTTACCAGATCGGACAGCAAATAGGCATTACTACGCATTCATTCCATTCAGCGCAGGGCCACGAAGTTGCGTTGGTACATATCTACCAACACAAAAAGCTAGATTTGTCTAATTGTTAAAAAAAATTTTAGGTCGTAAGTACGCGATGTTAAAACTGAAGATTCTTTTGTCGACAATTATGCGAAATTTCCGAATTAAATCTGATTTGAAAGAAGAAGATTTCCAACTACAAGCTGATATAATTTTAAAACGCGCTGAAGGTTTTAAAATAAGATTAGAATCGAGGAAACCAAGAAGTTGTTAGTAAGGGTAAATTATACTAAACCAAAATGCCGTATTGTTTTGTTAATTTAAACGGGAAATGGTTTATCAAATAGTTTATGTCCGTAAAATAAACTGGTAATTATAAATTTTTTGGTTAGTTGTTATTTCCACGAATTTATTTTTAATGGGATTGTTATTGTGTTGAATAATTATCAAAGTTACCTTTTGCTAAAATATAAAAAGAAAATTAACACGCTGTAGGTTTTACGACCGGTGTCACTATTATTAAATAACTTCATCCGGGTTTCGCCGTATGTCAAAACTTGCGCTCAACGTTTTTCTGCTTCTTCAGGATAACTAAACTGTTTCTATGACGGTCGACAACAAGGGCGACTGAAAAGCAGTTTAGTTATCTTGAAGATGCTGTCGGCATAAACAGTGAAACGTCGAACGCAAGTTTTGACACGGCAAAATCGAAAGAAGTTATTAGTAATGAAAAAAATTCTTTTAGAACTTTTCTATCCAACTACTATCAGTTTTGGTATAAGCTTTATTGTAAAGTAAATATGTAATAGAATAGTTAATTTTTTGTTGTTGTAATAAAATGTCTTTTAATTATAAATAAAGATTTTTACATGAACATGGTATTGTTTTTTTGTTCAACTAAAAAACAGCATAGTTAAAGAATAAAAATAAAAATTGGATCAATTATTTATTTTATCCACAATCACCATATTATAGAGCTATTATTATGCCGTTATGAAACGTATTATAACACCTATAAAACACTAGTGTTTTATATTCCATAAAACATTAGTGTTTTGTAATATATAAAATTCAAGAAAAATTTGCAAAAAATTTAGTAATTATTTATTAACATTAATATTAACATTCACATTAACATCAAAAGTAAACTTATTTGCAACATCAGGATTTACATTTACACAAACCACGTTTGAGGAAGACTGCATCGCGGAGATCTCTTGCATTGTGCTGGATTTTCCTTGAATTTTTCTAGCAATATCGATTTTATTTGACTCGCTTTCTTCTATATACCCTCAACAACACTAGATGACCTCCACGCTCCGTGCCTCTTAAGAGTGAGAATATCACCACCAGCATTAGCCAACAGACTCGCCGAAGAACGGCGCATACTATGGCCCGTGTAAGATTTAGCGTCTAGAAGTTTTAAGAAAGAAGCAATCTGTGAGGAGATTCTGGAAATAGTGTTAATTCCCCCAGGTTGCACGGTGCATTTTGAATTTATATATCGCAAAAAAAATCTTCCCTGCGAAATAGTACTTTTAGGACGTAGACGTACGTATTTCTTGCATATCTCCATAACATTAACAGAGAATCCTTCGTCTAATACAGTGAAACTTCTTGACATATTGGTCTTGGTTTCTGGGATGGACACGTAAATAAAAGATCCTTTATCTTTCACATGTTCAATATTTAAGTTTACCAGTTCATTGCATCGTAAACCTCCACAAACACCCATTATGACAGCAACCTAGAAATATTTAAAATAATTAAGATACCAATACAAAAGGAAAGAAAATTGGTTGTACCTTCATCATTAAGTACTTTTCATCAAATGCTGTTTTCAAAAATTGTTCGATGTGTCCCGTCTCAAGCACTTTTGCCTTCTTTGCCTTGTAGTTTTTTGATTGGCTCTTGAGATAAGCAATTAATTTGCCTTATTTTGATATGTCAATATTTCTATGCACATTCAAAGTTGCTCTTAACATTGAATATTTCGTCCACATCGACGAGGAGGCAAACTTGTTTCTTACATTTAAACAATAAGCCAACAGGACGTCCTCGTTTATGATGTTTGCACCTCTTTTCTCTATCCATTCATTAAAGGTAGCAAATTCTTTTATGTATGCATCTTTAGATTTGGCCGGCAACAGTTGCAGGGTTACTTCTTCAGCTTCTGCTTTAATTTCTACCGGCAAAGAATCACTTTCTGACATTTTTTCAAAACGACGCACACAAACGATTTCTAATTTTTTCACAAATATTGTTTTAATAAACAAGCACAATGTGAGTCAAAACTAGTCAAATATATTATTATAAATAGTATTGGCTAAAAAATAATAAAAATTTAAATAATTATAAAAAGTAAAAAGATAAAAAAGTTTCTTTCAACCATGTTTCATGACAAATTCAAAACCTTTTAAACTAAAAATTTATGAAACCGTTATGAAATATGGAATATTTCAAATTTATAGATGAGTATGAGAATCCACCTATCGCTAGCAGTTATACAATCTCACACCATAGAATTTGGCAGATGGATCAAATTAGAAAGTTACGAGTTGTGTTCGATCCTTCAGCAAAAACAATATCTGGTGTATCTCTAAATGACATTCAATATCCAGGATTAACTTTTCCGACAAATATTGTCACATTTTCATTCAATTTCGATTGCAAAGGTATGTAATTATGACTGCAGATATTGAAACAAATATATCTGTATATTTTCATAAATCATATCAGTACCACTTTTCAAATGATATTTTAACACAAGTTAGAAGAGTCTCCAATTACATTTTATCGCCTTAATACTAATAGTAAAAGATATTCGGCGTATTCAGTTTTCAAAGTTTTACGTGGGTAGTAATTGAAATGGTCCCCATTTCTCAAATTATTTATGTCAGGATGCGACAAACTTACTGGATACTCAATTTCAAACTTTCTGTAAAATGAATTCATCAATAAATATGTTTGTTGTATAAAACATAAATAATATATTCTCATACTAGATTGATTTTGGGGGTTCGTTCAATTTAAGCACTTTTCATTCCAGAAGTAATTCAACTCAAAATGGGTATGTAGTTTTTACAAATAAAAACGACATACTATTAACACTAATAGTAGCCACTTACTGTTAAAAGTAATGATTTCTCTACATAGATGGCGCGATAGGTTAGAATATAATTAAAAAACAAGTAGTATGTAAGAGAGTAGTAAAAATGGCGTATGTATGAAAAGAGGTGTTCTAGTTATAAACAATAAATCAAGTTTAGATACAAGTGTTTTTACATCAATAAATAAACTTACTACAGTCCAACTTATATTCTATGAATTGCACTGACTCATGGTTTAAAAAATGGACGTTCTTACATTATCAGTATCATATAATTTAATAGCCCTATTTTTATACACCAATAAACTCATTAAAGTAGCTTTAAAAGCTATAAATAACAGCTAGAATAAATTTAAAAAACTTAGTAATCCCAAAAAGATTTCGAACAAATAACTCATTTTTTTCTAAGAACCACGTATTTTAAATACCAAGCGGGAGTTGGAAAATGAGAAACCAAATAGGTCCGCCGTCAACGTTTCTTAGACCCGCATGCAGGATCTCAAGAGTAACTTTGTTCGATATGAATGACAAAGGACAGAGAAATTGACTGAATGAATATTTATCGTAAGAACATTCTTCTGTCTCAAATGAAAATGGCAAAAGTGCTAAGAAAATCAAAAAGTATAAGATTCCCAATAAAAAAAAGTGGGATAAAGGTTTGGATGGAACAGACAAATCCCATTTCTTATCTTAGGTGTAAGCCTGGCTCCAAGTCACACAAAAGCTATTGGTAAATTTGCCGCGAAAACTATTCCAAATGCAGAGAGTCACTCGCAAATTATGTATATAAGTCAAATGCATTGCTACAAACGGAGTTGGTTAATGCTTTCCATAATAGTATAATGGTGTTTGTCTTATTTATTATTAGGGGAGTTAACAGAGCTTTTACGTTACGTTAACCACCGTTCAAAGGATGAAGATGAAGATGCAAGGACTATTATGGGTGTACATAATTATGGTTCGGATTTTTCCTCCCTTATGTGAACTATGCTTTTTGTTTGCCAAAAAGGTAACAGCTGTAACTCTTATTGTAATGGAAGGTTAACAACCAGTTTGTATAGTAGACTATACACTAGAACTGGTTGTTTATCCGTTAACCTATTAACTTTCCATTACAATAAAGGTCCAGAAGTTACTTTCTTCTTGGCAAACTAAAAGTATAGTGAAATATAATATTACACCAAAGGTACAAGATTACTTTGCCCAGTGTTATAACTAATGCCCAAGAATTGCTGCACAGAAAGGACGATTGGAGAAAAATCTCGCGTGTACCACGTAGACCATGGCTAAGAAAGTTACAAAATTTTAGAATGAAACCATTGAATAACTAATACGTTGAAGAAGTGCAACTGCATAGGTGTATTTTAAGTACGGACGATATACCCAACGCTTCAAGCGCTAGTGTAGACCCTCTATAGTAGGGTACGTCAACTACAAGTACGATAGAAATACAGGTTTCTTACAAAACTAGTATGGCAATGAAACATTCCATAGTAAAAGTGAAAGTGAATTTTTATTTAGAATGATAGGACTGATGTTTATTTACCTAAATAACGGAAAAAATATTTCAAGGTTACCTACCTGACGAAACTATTAATACACATAAAAGAAAACAATTATGCAAAGGGTTTGAATAGTACAAAACACGACAAACGATTGTAAATTGTATATTTTCTTTTAAAAAGTAAGTTTAAAAAAAATCGCCGACGACCATCGCAAAAATTTTTACATTACATTTAATTAAACAAGTTTTAATTTATTTTATTTTGTTATGCGCAATCCAAAAACAGAGATAGAAAATAATACATTTATTTATTAGATAAAATATTTAATTTTCTACTATTAGAGGTTTTTTTTTCATCACTTGAATATTTTTCTTTGAAACGAGCAGTATCCCATTTCAAAGTTTTATACAATTTCACTTTTAAAAGTAAATCTATTATGAACATTTTGTGCAAATAGCAAGAGTTTGTTTCTACTATCCAATCAGGATATTTCTTTTTATTATTACTATAAAAATTTGTTTTAATGTTGCTGCTAGACATTGTTTGTGTTTGATTTTTGGGAAATATAAGCACTGACTAAAATAGAAATAATATTCACGATTACGTCAGATGGACGTTGTAAAAAAGAAATAGTTTGTGCGCCACCATAGTTTTTAAAAAGTAAAAGTAATTCATGCTCATCTACTAAAGTTTCGTTGTCTTTGATAAAATCAAAATAGCACAAATTGCATTTAAATTTTTTATACCACTTAAACACCAAATATCCCGAAACATACACTATTGCACAATCCTCTAAAGTAATATTCGTATTTTCTAATAACGTAGGAATAATTTTTTCTTCATCCAGAATTTCGTTTAGTAACTCTGAATTGGGATTCACCTGTTCATTTGATTTACTTGTAATAGTTTCAGTCGCACTAAGACTGTCGTCCTCGTCGCAATGAACAAAATAATCTTTATCCACTTCACAATTACTAGATTCGACCGGAATATGCATAATATGTTGTAAAGAAATACGAAACATTTTAGTTGAAGGGTTTGCATTATATCCTCCTCGACTACGAATGACAGAAAATAAATTTTCTAAAGGATCTTGTTGCAATCTTCTAGTAAATAAAAAATCAACGTTTTCCGACTTTAAATCGGTCCATAACTGCAGAATACTTGAAATAGACAACTGCAAACCTTCAAACAATACACATTTTTCTTTTCAGTTCCTGAAAGGTTGTACAGTTTGACACTTTTACCCATTGCAATGACCCACACAAATTATTTTCAACTTTACAATTTTGGACCGATAAAGCCGATTTATTTGGTTTGCAATCATTTAATACACTACTATTTAGATGATCAAATAGTTTATTGACCATATCCACAAAGGTCGCGGTCCCACATGTTGTAATATTTCTTACTTCGTTGGTAGCTACTGAAGTTCGTAGGGCAGCTGCCACTGAGGAGAAGTTTGTAATGACGATTTTTTAACAGATGGAGGTTCTTTTGTTACTAGTTTTCTTTTTACGACCAAGCGATTTTTCATTTGCAGAGTAATTAATTGGTATTGCAGTTTTAATGAGTCTTTTATGATTTGAATTTACAAAACTGCTTTCACTGAAGTGATTTTCACATAGCAATTTATTGCACATTTTATCTTCAGGAACATATAAAAGTTTAACGTTACCACTACACTTAATCCATTGTTGAAGACGAATTTCATCAGTCGGAAATTTAAAAAAAGTTATGTTTTTATTATTTTTTTGCGTATTAAAACAGTTTGTATAAACACACACGTGACTAGCGACACTCATGGTTAGAAACAAATTTAAAAAAATATATAATTTGATATCACCTTGACTTCTTTTAAAACTTTACTAAACAAAAAGTGCGGTCGATGTTCGAATGAGATTTCTTTTCTAATTCATTCACTGCAAAATTTACCTAAGTACCTTTATCGATTTAAAAAACCAACCCGTTTAAAGATGACTAATTACAAATTGCCGATGGGGGTTGAAACGTGTTTGTACGTCTTTGTCGTTTCAAGGACGTAAAAGATCGCCAGGAACGTATAATACCATATTTTCCCGTAAAATGTTAAAGGCAGCATATTACAACTTCTATTTTGCGGCAAAGGGCAAGAGGGTTGAACTGAAATTTTAACGTTGAGGTTGCACTTCTTCAACGTATTAGTTACTACCACAGATTGACAATGATTGGAATTTTTTGAAAAAATAATGGATTAAGAAAACAGTTTAGTTATGATGTGGACTTACTACATACCAATCTGTATTTGAATTGTTAATCATGGAGTGCCATCTTTGGGATCTTTGCAGCATAGAAGTCAAAGAGTATTTGTCGGAAAATAAGCGGGATAAAATTGGTCGACGGAATTTTTCTTAAAAATTAAACAAATTTAAGACCAGACAATATTGTGTGTAATTAAAGCTGGATTACTTGTTTATGAGAAGGTGGTTTACAGAGATGCTAAATGAGGAAACAGCAAATGAAAATAAGGATAATATTCACAAGTTTTCTGATTTAGTTTGTAATGTCAGCTGCAGAGTTTGTATATAAAATCAGCTGCCACACGATTGCTCGGAAACAAAGTCCAACTTTTTTGAAGTGATCACAGACATTTTAATAGGCCTTAGAAAAGGGCGAATCGGAGTCATATAGGATATTCGCAAAGATTTTCTTCAAATTGAACTGAAAATGATGACCGTAATTATGAGTGCTTTTTCTGGTAAAACAATTATAAGAAATTCATAGAGGTTAGTACACAAACTCGCGTCGCCGACATTTATTAATTTGCCGTTCGCAAAAAGCTTAACTCTTTACATGTACCGGGTGGCCAACTAAGAATGGACGCCGCCTATATCTCGGAAATTATAAATCTGTCAATATTGAAAAAAAAATATCTAATAAGTAAATCGACTACGTGAAAGCGCGGAAAATTATTTTCAAGTTTGTAAGATGGCCGCTAGGGGGCGGAACTGTTATGGCCGATCATAAAATTGGCTATTTCTCCAAAAATATACAAATATAAATATATTTTAAATATTGCCGTAGTAAAGACTGTAAAATTTCTGATTTTTTTGTTTAGGGTATTTTACTCTGTCTTAGAAAATGTAGTGGTGGGAGAACGTCAAACATGTTTTTATTTAAATCCTAATAACTCCGGTATAAGTTAACGGAATTGAACAAACTAGGTATTGTTTAAAAGAGCTCTTCTTTCTTAATAATATGCAGTATAAAGATAGTCCGAATAAATTTTGACGTGATAGCTAGAGGGCGCTGTTTAACATTACAACAATTATTGCGCATTATCATGGGATTTTTAAATAGCACCCTATGTATCTTTTTACACAGTTAAATAGAGGACAAGTCGTCGCAAACAACAACTTCCTATCTTTTTTTCAAACCGAAGATATCAATAAAACAAATGTTTGACCGCTGACTATGCAACATCTATTACATATTTTACGTAGAAAATGAATTTAAATTAATTGAAACCATTTAATTAATGCCGCCCTAAATGTTCAAACAGTCGTTCATCGTTTTCGATGCACTTAAGCATCTAAAACCGACAATGTATGCAAAAGAAGAGAATAAAATGGTAAATAATAATTAGTTCTTAGCGAAGGCACCCGTCATAAAATTAGTAGGCTGTAAAACAAAATTGGAAGCAATACGTCAAAATATTGGAACAATTGAATTTCATGTCAATATCATTTAGTTGCTATTTTTCAAAGCTTGTTCTCGATTTTGTTATTGCGTGTGATTGTTTGAGTTTTTCGTGTAGTTTGAGTTTACTTGTTGTTGTTTGTGTTACGTTACTGTTAGTTTGTTAGTTTTTCTTGTCGTTTTTTGTGTTACGTTAGTGTAGTTAGTATTAGTATTAGATAGTGCTGTGCTGTTAAGTGTTACAAAATGCTTTATATCAACGAAGAGTGATTTGACATGATAAGTGTCTATTTTGAATGCATGAGAAATGCTACAGTTGCTGAAAGGGTATATGCGCAGCAATATCCCGATAGACGGCACCCGAGTAAAAGGTTTTCTGCGAGTTATCCATCGTTTACAAACAACTGGAAGCGTCCATGTTCCCGTATACCGTAGACAACACAGGAGACGTACCGAAGAGAACATTATTAATGTTTTAGCTTATGTGCAGTTTAATCCACACCTAAGTACTAGAAGTATTGCACAGGATCTGGGAGTAACTCGATCTACCGTTCAAAACATTCTCAAAGAGCACAGGTAAGCGAATCTTCAATGTTGAAACTCTACTGTAAACTTACAAGGTTTACTTAATACTTATCCTACTGTTGAATCAGTAGTGATCATCTTACATCTTTCAGGTTACATCCATATCACTTAGTCCTGCATCAGGCATTGACTGCTGCAGATTTTGATCGAAGACTAGACCATTGCCACTGGCTCTTGGGTATGATGGCAGACGATCCCCAAATTCTATCACGTATATTGTGGACAGATGAGGCCACCTTTCATAGTAATGGCAGTGTAAATGTCCATAATATGCACTATTGGTCAAGAACGAATCCGCATTGGATGCAAGAAGTTCAGCACCAAGGTCGTCGGTCTGTAAATTGTTGGGCAGGGATTCTAGAAGGGCAAATTATCGGTCCATTTTTTAATAACCAACTAAATGGCCACAATTACCTACAGTTTTTAACAGAGCAATTGTCGATTCTGTTAGAGGAAGTGCCCCTAGAAATTCGAAGACGAATGCTGTTCCAGCACGATGGCTGTCTAGCCCACTTCGCAGTGAATGTTCGTCAATTTTTAGATGCCAACTACCCTGGTAGATGGATAGGACGAGGCAGCATTTTCCATGGCGGCTAGATCACCGGATTTAACATGCCTGGATTTTTATTTATGGGGTCGAGTAAAAGATATAGTTTTTGCAACCGGACTCACTACACGTGATAACATGATTGGACGAATAAGGGACTGTATGCAAACTATTTCAGTAGCTGAACTAGAGAGTGCAGTTTGGTCTACGCGGGGAAGGATGCTTAAGTGCATCGAAAACGATGGACGGCAGTTTGAACATTTAGGACGGCATTAATTAAATTGTTTCAACTAATTTAAATTTGTTTTACGCGTAAAATATGTAAATAGTCAGCGGTCTAACATTTGTTTTATTGATATCTTCGGTTTCAAAGTAGATAGTAAGTTGCGGTTTGCACCGACTATTTAGCAATTTTGTCCTCTATTTAACTGTGTAAAAAGATTGCATAGGGTGCTATTTAAAAATCTCATGATAATTCGCAATAATTGTTGTAATGTTAAACAGCGCCCTCTAGCTATTACGTCGAAATTTATTCGGACTATTTTTATACTGCATATTATTAAGAAAGAAGAGCTCTTTTAAACGAGACCTAGTGTGTTCAATTCTGTTAACTTATACCGAAGTTATTTCCATTTAAATAAAAACTTGTTTGACGTTCCCCACCACTACATTTTATAAGAGAGAGTAAAATACTCTAAGCAAAAAAATTCAGAAATTTTGCAGTCTTTACTACGGCAATATTTAAAATATATTTATATTTGCATATTTTTGGAGAAAGAACCAATTGTGTGATCGGCCATAACAGTTTCGCCCCTAGCGGCCATCTTACAAACTTGAAAATAATTTTCCGCGATTTCTCGTAGCCGATTTACCTATGAACATTTTTTTTTTCAATATTGTCAGATTTATAATTCCCGAGATACCCTAGTAGAAAATAAACTGCCTTAAATATTTTTTTGCAATCCATACAAACATAGTTTTGTTAACAGTTTATATATTTACAGAGATTGTTTTCAAAGATTTCACCGGTTTTTGTAAATATATACAA